>JAUZND010069480.1:4146-17208 GCA_034780555.1 Coelogynopora nodosa | reverse complement strand
TCAATTAGTTAAATTATTTCTATTCAGATTTCGACCAAATGATGGAGTATCTCCGGGCAGTTTCACTCAGTCCTTCGAGGCCTGAGAGACTCCTTGACTTCGACCATCACGATCAGACGCCGCAGAAGATGTCAATGGAGGCACCGGCCAGGTGATTTTAATATCATGACTCTATTTGATTTAAAATTTAAATTAGGATTTGAGTATATTACATAAATAATAAATGGTGAAATGGTATTATTATTAGTTTTAAAATCGGAGAGATGGTATTAATCTATTAGAGTATATATTTAACGTTTTTTAAAAATCGTTTTATCATCATTATCTCAGGCTATGCTTTATGTTATCGTATTATTAAACTAGCGAATTCTTTTACTGTGTAAAGGTAACCAAACACAAAGTATATAGGTCACATTTGTGCATAAATATTATATTAGCTACGTGCAGAATTTTTTCAATTTTTGTCAATACACCCCATAAAGTTTGTCTCGGTAGGTGATGTGGGTAAGATGGGAAAATGCCTATACCTCTCTCCCTTCTCCCTTCTAGAGTTTTTGTTTACCAAAACCGAAATTACAGTTTTAAAACTTAGTGTTCCGTCTAGTGATATATTTAAAGTCTATTTTAAAATTCAATTTATTAAACATACATGTCGAAGTATAGTATAATTTCTTTTGTTTTCGTATGTTGCTTCCTTCCATTGACTGTGTTTTTGTTTTCTTCCTAATATTTTTCGACCACAAAGTAGTCAACCCATCGTCGTAAAAACCCGTCGGTCGCCCAGTGTGAACTTTCTACCAACAAGGTGGCTTTCTCTCCCTTAATTATTATAAGATGTTACCCACATTTGCTTGATCTTAAAACGAGTTGCTATAGGTGATATTAGTTAATTATTGCTTCCTTGTTTTATGCGGCATATGTTTCGATGGCTTGCTTCCAATTTTTTCATATTGTTCTTCGCGTGTTGGTATATTTTATATAATATTATATTGTTTATAGTAGTGATGTTACTGATTGGGTGAAACTGTTAGAAGTAGTTTAAATTTTAGGAATGGGAATGGCCGAGTGGTTCAGACACTGATTTGCGGATGCCGAGGGTCTTGTCTCGCAACATGTTCGAACCTACCCTTGGACTCTCCCGAGTTAGCGACTCTTAATGGGTTCGTTTGGCATGAGAAACTGAAGTGACAGTGGCTTATTGTAAAAGTCATTTGTGAAGTGGACGCGCTTTATTTTCATTTTTAAGTTTAGGGCGCTCCACACTAATTGTGGTTTAGACTTGTAGAACTCTAACGGTTAGAAGTCTCAAATGTAAAGTTTGCCTGCATACGGCCCCAGGACCCTTGATCCGTCTTTGAGTATTTATGTAAACATATTTCGACGTGAAATACATAATTTAATTAGGTCAATGGGAAAATAGTTTGAAGACAAAATGAAGATATTATTTGTGTGAAATCCTGAGCTTTATATTAGTATTGCAAGTTTCTTAGTTCATGAATTCACTCCAACCTTATTTGGGTCATGTTATGAGTGTGACCATTCATAATTTAGGTTATATCTTAAGAATATGATCACTGAAATATAACAATATAATATGTTTTTATGTGAAATTGTTTTTGCTCTGGATAGTTAAACTATTATTTATTACACTGTACTTTGAATAATAAATTAAATTAATAGGTTGTTTTTACTAACTCTGTTTGTATTAATGCTATATTCTGCTTTGGGTTTGAATTTAAGGTGGTTATATACTTCTTAGTATGGATAGTATGCTTTCTGAATAATAACTTGATTGGCTGAGGGCTTTGCTAGTCAAATCGAATTCTTGATGTTACCAGTGAAAGTACATGTTGCGTATTATCTGTCCTATTTTATTCATGAAACCAATTTCACTCATGTTTATACTGTGATTTATTTGAGTTGTTTTTTTTCTACGGAAAATTTTAGAGTATAATTAACAGATAAATCTATTGATTTTTTATTATATATGTTCGTGTTTTATTTTGTCTAAAATATGTTTATTTATCTATCTATTTTTTAAATATTTTTATTTTATACTATACTAATAGTATAGGAAGGGTAGATTCAACCGCACTTATAAATAGATTTATTACTCATCTATTTTTAGACATAAGTCATACATCTATTTATAAGTGCGGTCGAATCCACCCTTCGTATACTACTTATACTTAATACAATATCGAGGTTAGCATAGTTGAAATGACTACTGTTTTAATAAGATCTACTTTTGCTATATTACATATATTATATTAAAATGACTGATTTTTTCTAGTTTCATAACGCATAGGTTATTATAGTGTTTACTGTTTGAAAGGTTATTTGATTGCCTGTCTGTATATCGAACAGATTACAAGTGATTGGATAGGATGAATTCAGTTTTGTGGAGAAATATAATATACGTTATAAGAGCTAATTAATTTATATGCCATTGTTAGCCGTATCATATACAATAATATAGATCATTTAATTTTTTTCTAGGACATTTTTTCTCAGTATAAGTTTTTACTATGATTTTATTAGACTTTTTGTATAAATTATCAAATAATATTTGATACTGAATTATGTTCTAATAAATTGAATATCGTTTATTTTTAATCCACCCCCCACAAGTCCCCGGGTATTTTTATACCCGCCGGACAATCGCCACCGTCTTAGCATTTCAGAAATGGAGACTAGGTTTGATAATGAGCTACATACTTATAGATAATGAACTACAGATACAGATAATATGCGCGCAGGAGCGAATTCATGGTGTTTCAAGTTATAAAAAAAGGCGGGGCGACCATATGGCAACTATACAGAGAATAATGTGGACAATTGTCCGCCTCTACTGAAAATAATAATAAACAGCCACTGAAAATTCATCATATTATTTGAATGCTAAATTTCATATTTTCGTTATTTGTACCTCTAATAGTGGCCGATCCTTTGTCAACGTACTTTCTGAGTGTGATATGCCTTTGTTCTCTTATTTTCATTAATATAAAATGATTTCCAGTACACAGTTCAACCTCTTTGTCGTCGTCCCCCTCCCTTGAATTCGCGCCTGTCATACTCATGCAATCTGGTGATTAGACTGTTTTATGCTGCTGCTGCCAATTTTGAAATCCATTTGTTATATTGCTTTTTGATCAATCCCTTTGGTGATTACTGTATGTCACACTGGCTATATAACTGTCTACATAAATTTTGCCAAGTAAAAGAGTATTTAATTAAAAAGGTATCGAAATCTGGTTTGGAAAAAATTATACCGTATCAACGTTTCCTTCATTTTACGTTTGAAAGTATGCTGTGCTAATAATATCTTTGATTTTTTTTCGTATCAATTTGTAATCATGTCAGATAATATTGTATTATTTATTATCGAATGTTATTGATAAACTTTAAAAAATACATATTTCTTTTCCTAGTTATTTCAAAAACTTATCTTAAATACCTACTGAGATGTGTAATCTATATAATTACATTTATAAGTTGTGAATGGTGATTTTTATAATATTCAATTAATTTTGTAGATTTTAAGTTGAAAAATTTATTTCATACTATTATTAATTAAAATTCAAACAATATTTTAAGAATTTTAAAAATTTATTTATGTTTGGTACCTATGTTTTATCTGTTTATTTACAAATAAATAGAAAAACGAACTAGTCGAAAACGAAAAAGCATATTATTTTTATAACCTTTTAACAAACAAAAAATCATGACTGCAAAAATTCTTTCTAATTTATCATAAGTGACTTTTAAATGATTTTGAATTACTTTTATATGCTTGATGTTATTTTGTACTTCATAATCAAGCTACACTTTATTTTTCAATGAATTACTCTTCCTTGAAATTTGTCTATTATTATTGTTGTTCAGATTATAATCAATATTATAATTAATATTACAATCAATGTATTTTCACGACACATAAATATCGATTTGGACATCTGTATATTGATTTATTTGAAGTCATTGTTTTTATATAAACTAATTTACTCATGCTTTATGAAAAGCTTAACATATTATAGCTAATTAATAATATACGCTAGTTGTACTACCGACAATCAATAATGAATATTCAATCAATAGAATCACAAATACCTTGTTTTCATTTCTGGTTTGAATTATTAATTATTTCATAACTTTAAATTTATTTCGACTGAAAGTGATCAATTATATTGATTGAATATTGAATATTCAATCAATATAATCACAAATACCTTGTTTTCATTTCTGGCTTGAATTATTTCATAATTTTAAATTTATTTCGACTGAAAGTGATCAAACAAACGAGTTAGTTTTGTGTTAATGTTTCAGATCCGACGGATCGCATCACATCGACGGTAACCTGAGCAACGCCATCCTTCATCCTAACAATACCAGCCCATTGATGGCCTCCATCCAGAAGCGTCATCAAGTCTCGATCAGCATCAACAACAATAATCTACCGCCGTCCTCGTCGCCATGCTCCCTGTCAATCACGAGTGAACAAGATGACTCGATCAGTATGTGCAGCACCGCTAGTGACAGTAGTTTCGGCAGCTGCAGTGTTGGCGGCTTGCCCCCCCTGCCATCGTCGTCGTCCTCCACCAATCACAACGTCGCGGCAGAGAATAACAATCGATCGAGAAGTGCACACAATTCGCCGTCGCGTAGCCCGTATATTATTCAACCGATGTCGCCTTCGCCGTCAAATCACGGCAACATCGCCATTAGTAAACTGTTACCCGCTTCGCCGGCTGCAATGGGCTGCTCTCCGGGCGTGTTAGGAGATCGCTTGTCGCCGCTGCGCCTCTGGCACAATTCGGCCAGCGCGACCGGGGGTGGCGGGGGCGAGTGTGCCAGTAAGTTTGTTCCGGTTGGCCGGCTCACGACGGCCAAGGAACTGGTGCGGCTAGGGGTGAGAGAATTTGGACTGGTTGAAGATCAGGCTGCTCTGTATTCCCTGTATCTGGTGAGTGTCTCGACACTGTGTTTTGATTGTTTGATTTTCGAGCAGTTTTAGTAAATACAATATCATATAATATAAAGGTGAAAAATTATCATTTTGAATTGAATGTCGATGCGAAGGCATCAGGTACGAAATACCAGTTTTCGTCCCCTGATTGTAACTGTTGTTAGGAAACTATCCATTTAAAAAAAAACTCTTCATTAAATTTTAATTTTATTGTATTACATCATATATCATTTTTTGAACTTTAATTAAACTAAAGTTTGTTTTAAATTATTACATTATGCTTTCTACTATTTAGTTTTTTTGCTTTGTTTGATTTCAAGGTCACTGCTGAGCAAGGTCCACTAGTTAGAAATCGTCGACTTGCCGACAATCAAACCAATCTGATTGGCCAACTCGTTTTGAACTCTCGTTACTACTTGCGTCACCAGAGTTCCAGTGAACGCTTGATGTCCGATGAAGTCGCGGCAGATATTGCCAAAGAGAGTAAAATCAGCTTTCTCAAGGTATGCATAACATATATTATTTTATATACAAAATTGTACGTACGTCGGTCATAGTTGTCCACTCACTTATTAAATAAATAAATATATAATATTAATAAATAATTATAAATAATATTAGATAAATAAATTAACTAATATTATTTATAGTTATTTATTAATATTATATTAAATTAAATTAAAAAAATACTTTAAAGTAAGCAGTATACATTGAATGCTTCCAAATATATATTAGATTTTAATATTGTTATTACTTACACATTGGCAAGTAGTATGCATAAAACTATACTTTTATTTTTGCAGCTGTCACCGCACGATCTGGCCAGCGTAATCACTCTGGCAGACCTTGAGACGGTGAAGTCCGTGGAGCCGACGGAATACCTGGACCACATACTCAACCACTCCCTCACCAACGGGAAGGGGTTCGCCACCGGGAAGGACCGTCTCCAGGTGTTTGAAAAATTGGTGGATCGATACAGCTACTGGGGGCCGTCTGAACTGTGTTCGGAGCCCAACCTGTCGCGGAGGGTGAAGATACTCAAGAATTTCATCCAGGTGAGTTATATGGTTACTATTTTGAGTTATGTGGTTTGTTAACATGTGATGCGTTAATTAAATTGGTTAGAAGTTACACGTATGGCCACACATAGGCCTACTCTAAATTCGCTATTTTTTCAAGTATACTCGTTTTTATCTATCATACTGGAATATACTCAAGAAGAATTTATAGTCATCAATTTTTCAAAATATGTATTTAATTATCTGCTATATTATTAATTACTATATATATACGTTTAACAAATTTTTTAAATGGCAAAAGTTTTATCTGTACATTTTTATTATGTAATTATACACTGGAAGCTGCCGCAAAAAAATTCAACAAAGGACTTTAAAATTTTGAAATTTTACTTCACACCTTTTAACTTTATGATTGTGTATACTTTATGTATAAAATTTGTAAATATAACAATTTAAAGTAATTCATTTTGTAGTATACTTGAATACACTCGAATTAAAGATACATTTTATGCGGCCATTCTGTTCCTAAGATGATTTTCGCTTATCTTCATAATGTCAACAATTGAAGCCTGATTAATTAGTGTTTGTATTTTGAAAATAAAAATAAAATGTATCGATGTTTATAGGAACATTGAATGTTTAGAGGAACATAGGAATGTTTATAGGAACACCTTATCAAAACGAGCACCGGAGTTTAATTTTCGTATATCTAAAATTGGTCTGAGACCCACAGTTCTCATATCTTTTCGTGTCTTTATTTTTGGAGGAAATTAAAGAATGCCTTTATATAAGAATGCACTATGCAATTGTTGCTTATTTATTTGCTATTTCAGTCACTTTTCTTTAGCTATATCACATAATTCGTTGGCATAATTTAATTTTCGGCTGGTCATAATATTATATATCTTAAAATAAGTAGCAGGAAGCTGGTACTAAAGTTATTCAACCCCAAGTTCTATATTAACCTATGCCTGAATGTCAGCTTATTTGTACCTTGAACCTTTTTGTATAAAAATGATTATAAGATTCCTAAATATCACTCGCTTAATGGTAAATTATTGGTGCGAATATACGCAATAATACGCCTTGTTTGCAGATCGCCAAGTTGTTTCGCGACATGCGCAACATCAACGCTTTTTTCAACCTGATGACCGGTCTGGAACTCTATACGAGGGTTCATCTCAAGCAAACCTGGGAGAAACTGCCCGCCAAGTACCTCCGTCTCTACGAGGAGCTGTGTGTACGTGGGGGGGGGGGTTTGGCCAGCTGTATACATTATCCAGAGTTCTTGCAATTACACCTTTAAGGCGTTTTCTTATTGAATTATTTTTAAAACATTGTGAACATGTTATTAGTCAGTATAAATAAGTATACAATATAATTATAACTGTTGCATCGAAATTTATTTTTAACAGATAAAAGAAATAAAGCCAGTTAAAAATCATATTTGAATATTATTAAAAGAAACAATGATTTTTAAACGGAAGTTGTCTATATTTCAATTCAGAATAAATTCCTGGATAATTTTTTCTAGGCCTACTATTAACCCCGACTGTCTGCCTGATCTTATTTTTTTTAAATACTAAAAACGGAAGCTATTTGCGTTTTTTTGGAGCAAATCAATAAGCTTAATCGGACCTAATAATTTGAACCTAAACAAAGCTAAAAGGTGATCAGACTATGTGTATATTGATGAAATTTTGCAATTCAATGAAAAATTAAAAATAACTAGCTGTGTACTTTATAAAATCAATTTAATTGATTGAGTAAAATCGGAATTCGATACTCTCCGATCGATAATCAAACCCCCAGCTACTCCCCCTCCCACAGACAATATTGGACCAGTCGAACAACTATGCCCACTCCCGCGCCCTGATGGTACGGGAACAGGGCCAGCCCCCGGTGATTCCTTTTCTACCCGTGGTGCTGAAGGACCTTACCGGCATCGATCTGGGCAATCCCACCTGGACCCCCGAGGGGCTGGTCAACTTCGAGAAGTTGCGGATGCTCGCGAAGACATTGCGCGGCTTTATTGGATTGACGAGTGGCGACTACGATCCCTCTGCAGTTGTCTTGCAGGTGTGTGTGTGTGTATGTTGTTTTGCGTAGTAGTGAGGCCTTTGCCTGAGTTACGGAGTTACACACCGACATACGGATGACGTTTTCGTTTTATTGTTGCACAAAGACGTGCAGAGGACGTTTTCATTTTCTTGTTTCACACCGACATACCGAGGACGTTTTTGTTTTATTGTTGCACAAAGACGTACAGAGGACGTTTTCGTTTTCTTGTTTCACACCGACATACCGAGTACGTTTTCATTTTATACTATGCTGAATATGACCATTAAAATGAGCACTAATTTGGGATTGCTTATCACTAAGATCGACTGAGGATTACTTTTTTGGTGAAGAAAAATTTATCACGGAAAGGTTTTAGTAACTAATGCAGAATATTAGTAAGTAGACTAAAACTCATATTACATAATGGATAAAGAGTGCTGTACATGTAACACGCCAGGTATAGAACAATATAGTACCAAAAAAATCTAAACCATTAAATAAATTATATCATTAAATACAACTAGAACGAAATACTATTTTACCTTCGCACCCATTCATTTGATTGTCCAGAAAACGATTTAATGTAAAGAGACTCTTATGAGAAACGGCATGAGAAGTTTTTTTTATTTTTAAACCCAATTGAACCTATAATGTAGATGAATGAATATGTATCTCTCTCTCTCTCCGCGCAGCCTTCACGCCAGCAGCCCTGCGCCTCTTCCCATGTAGCGCTATCGGAATCCCCCTTTTCTCACGACATTGGTATGTCCTCCGGTGACGTCAGATACGTTGGAGGATCGCCCATCAACAACATTTCAGGTTGGTAATTAAATAAAAACCCTATATAATAAACTCTACATAGTTTGACTTGAGGTTGGATAACATTTATGACAAACAATTATTTTTCGTAATATTTGTGGTAATTGGATGGTATATATTATAGCAAATTTTAGGCATCATTTCTGCCAACCACTATATACAGTCTACGTCCATAGGGAGGTAAGAATTCACTGTTATCATTCGAACCCGCTGCCCCTATATCTTATTGGTTGGCGGACCTTGAAATCACCAAGAATTGTTTGAATTCGACGGTTTCATATATAGAGATATTTATCTTTACTATAACCAGCCTACCTGTGATAGATAATTAAAAGCTCATTGACATGTACAATTTACAGCTTGTATTAACTGATTTATAAACTATTTATATATTATTATTACTTCGTTAACCAGTTTAAATAATGTTGATATGTTGGTCGATTTGCTTTTTTGTTTGCTTGATATTTTATTTATTTGTTTTTAAAATAGCTATCAATTTATAATAATATATCAAATTCAATTCATCGAAATATATACATGTCGGCCCCCCAGCCCCATCCGAACAGGAAAAATAAAGATTTGATATACACTGACCGGGAAAAACGATAAAAATCATGAAGCAGACCATTTTGACTTATAGATAAAACCCCGACTGTAGAAGTAAAATGCTAGGAATCTTTGTCTTTTTTAGATGAATATATAATAAATATAATAAATATAATCTTTTGTAATAATGTTAATAACTTGTATTATAAGGCTCGAGACTGCAGCTTTAATTCGACTGTTTTAATTTTGTATTCCAATAATACATGATTAGCCCGATAATTATATTTCAATGTTATTTACTCCCTCAGTTGAAAAAAGCATAGTTCAGAGTGTAAATGAAACATGGTGCAAACACAGTAAAAGACAAAAAAGCTATAATGTGTAATTTAATCTTGAAAAAGGAAACCCTAGAATTTAGTTTTAAATTATCTGGAAATAGGTAAATGAAAAAGACGAGGACACAGTGTATATATATATATACATTAAACACAATTAGTTAAACAAACTGTGTTTATTTAAAATCACATCATTTTATATATATATATATATCGTACTATATTGTAGATATTATATTTTCTTTAATCGATTTTTACCCAATAAAATTGCTTAGTTAGTTATGCACTATAATTTTGCTGAATACAAACAAGGGTGTCGGCGATTTGAAAAACCCTGAAATTGAGAAAGAATTTAAAAAAAACTAGGAACTGGTTAAAATATGATAAATAACATGGTGATACATGATGTCTAATTTAGAATTTTTATGTCTTATATTTTTTATATTATTGTCGACCAAATATTGTATGATATTTTTACAAGTTATTTTGTACTTTCAGAAAAGGTAAGAATGACTTTCATTATATTTCATGATTTATAGTGTCGATTATAGTAGAGTTATATTAAAACATTTGAGATAAACACCGCAAAGACTGTCGCGGACACCTTTATCTACACATCTACGAGCGAGTCCTTTACACTAATACAGGGTGTCCTTAAAGTGACGCAAGGGAGAAAAAGCCAGTATAAAGTATATAAGTATATTTAAGTAAAATGGTCACAGATGTCCATGAATATACTATTAATGATTTATGATGATAAGAAATTATTACAATGGTCACAGGTGTTTATGAATACAATGTTATTGATTTTGTTACTGTTATTGATACTGGGTTGAGATTTTGTAAAGCTTCTTTAGCTGCAGCATAACTGCCACTTCGGAAATAGTGCTCCACTAGGCAAACTCGTTCCGCAGTTGAATAAACCTTATAAAATTATCAACAAAATTTGGTGTCACTAATTTGATGTTTAACAATGCAGTTTATAACAGTGCCAGCAAACGAAATTGGTAAATTACATGAAATGAATGGAAGGACTCACTCTGATTGGCTATTAACTTAATCAATAGCTAAATATATTGATCTCGCTTGTACTTAAATATTTTAAAATAGTTAAGTACATGAATACTTAAATGTACTCAGTTTTACTCACTTGCGTCACTTTACGGACACCCTGTATGATATCACAACCCCCCCCACCCCCCCTCAAACGGCAGGCTACCTAACGATGCGCCGAGGTAAGCGCCGTCCCGGGGCAGGTGGCGGTGGTGCCGGCGGCGGCTCCTCTCTGGCCCAGATGAGGAAGCAGTGGGAGGAGTGGCTATGCACACTGCGTGTGAGAACCTATCTGGCCGGCCTCACGGTCATATACGACCCGAAGATCCTGGCCTCGAAGGCCCACCAGTTGGAGCCCAGCATATCAGCGTTGGTCAGCTTGGCTGGTAGCAGCTGTGCAGGTGCGTTTGTTGAAGAGAGAGAGAGAGAGAGAGAGAGAGAGAGAGTGAGAGAAAGTAGACTCTGGCCGACGTGAATGTTTGTGTTTGTGAATTGCCATTCTATATACTGTGAATATATTATATTATGTAAAGGTAAACCTACCATGCGGTGCGTGGTTGACTTGCCTGTTTTACATAATATATTTAACGATGCAAGCATATTGGATGCATTAATTAATATTATAATTAATATTGATTCTCTTCATCAGCCATTCATTATTACAAATAAAACAGAGAAAGCGTTCGAAAGTAAGTAAACTTGAAAACAGCGCGATTAATAAATCGTAATCAACATATTATTATCTTCTGACTGCGAATTATGTATCATATTGTAATATTCATAGAGTGTAATAGGCAGTATGACAACACATTGAATGGTTAACCCACTGTGCAGGAAAGTATGTAGCAGCTCTGATTTTTCAACTGCATCAGTTAGCATATACATTGATTTAGTCCCCTACACCCCGTCCTCCCGATTTATCAAAAATTTATTATATTTTTTATACAATTATTAAAAAAAGCAATCATTGACTATTTTATGAAATTCTATAGTATTGTGAAATATTTCACTTAATCACTTCGAAAAGTAATTTATTCTACCGTTAAGGATGTTCCGTATTATATTCTACAAACATGAAGTCGACATGCATTAAGAATTATGCATGTACTCATGTATTCTTTCCACTTGTATCATTTTATTTATAAATGGTAATGTTGCCGGAATTGTATGAAAATACAGTGTTTTATTTATAACTTTTGACAATAGGTACTCTGTAGCATATTCTTATACTTAGGAACAAACGCTTTTCGTGTCAATGCTGTGTATACATACTGGTTAGGGAAACTTTGTAATTTATGAATGGAAAATGAGAAAATATATAATAATAGTCGCGTTAAACTGGATTACAATCATATAAATGGATCATTTTGTAAAAACAGATTAATCCAAAAGCTGAAATTGGATGTAAACTCGGTTATTGCGAATGTAGTCGGATCTATCAACCACACTGGGCACATTCAGAGGTAGAGGAAAATTGCGATAAATTATGTTACTTAATTTTATTCTCATAATCGGCCATCTCAAAATGTCATCAAATGATACTTTCAAAACGCATATTATATTCCAATAGTTTATTCACTTAATCGTTTTGGATGTCAAATTTTAGTCTAACCATTTAAACGGATTATAAAAACGCGCCCAATATAGTTTAATATTTTGAAAAGGAAATGTTGTAAAATATAATTCTATTCAATCTGAAGTGCAATATATTCTTTACACATACTATGCT
The DNA here is from genome assembly GCA_034780555.1 of Coelogynopora nodosa. Taxonomy (NCBI): domain Eukaryota; kingdom Metazoa; phylum Platyhelminthes; order Proseriata; family Coelogynoporidae; genus Coelogynopora; species Coelogynopora nodosa. Next base: position 4,680 of record JAUZND010069480.1, on the reverse strand, counting down.
GTAATAAGCAATATCATATTTTATGGCAATAGTAATATAATAATCTCACGAACATCATGAAAAAATGTGTACAATTTCGATATGAGGCAAGTAATCTAGAATGCATCACATTTATCATTAACAGTTTTCAGTATCAACTCTGAAAATACTCACTGTTGACACTTTAAGACTGTTTCGGTTTTTTGATTTTAAGTATTTTAATTATTTTAATTTACCTCAAAGATTTAACTATACACCGGATTAGAATTCAACTCAGATTGCATCATATATCGCTGCGCAAGTCGCCAGGCCAACCTTTCTGCACCGTGCTTAAAACGAAAATAAATCAATAAAGTTAATCTAACAGGCTAAGCTTTCTGCAGACTATTTTAACATGAGAATAAACCAATAAAGTTATAATCTAACAGGCTAAGCTTTCTGCAGACTATTTTAACATAAGAATAAATCAATAAAGTTATAATCTAACAGGCTAAGCTTTCTGCAGACTATTTTAACATAAGAATAAATCAATAAAGTTAATCTAACAGGCTAAGC
>JAUZND010069469.1:0-17208 GCA_034780555.1 Coelogynopora nodosa | reverse complement strand
AACAAGGCTTTGCATATATCCTGTCTGGACCGTGCGACAAGGCTCTGCATATATCCTGTCTGGACCGTGCGACAATGTTCTAACAGGGCTCTGCATATATACTGTCTGGACCGTGCGATAATGCTCTAACAAGGCTCTGCATATATCCTGTCTGGACAATGCGACAATGCTCTAACAGGGCTCTGCATATATCCTGTCTGGACAATGCGATAAAACTCTAACAAGGCTCTGCATATATTCTGTCTGGACCTTGCGACAAGGCTCTGCATATATCCTGTCTGGACCGTGCGACAAGACTCTGCATATATCCTGTCTGGACCGTGCGACAAGGCTCTAACAGGGCTCTGCATATATATCTTCTAGAATATAAAGTATTGTTTTTGGACTAAAGAAAATTTCAAAACGTCTATAAATTATTATAGATAAAATTAATTTAATTTTTTTATGGTATTTTTTTTGAATTTTTCACAAACGACCATTTCTTGTTTTTAATATCATTTTGTTATATATATTTTGCAGTGCAGATATTTTTCATGAGGACTGTCTTTAAAAATCTTTTCTTGCATAAATATATATAATAAAAATTAGTTTATTAATAAGAAATATTAGAAATTAAGCTGTATTGATAACAATGAACAACATAACCTTCAACATAGCGGGAGTACTTTTATATAACTTCCTTGGTGTCTATTTATAGAGGTGCCAAATGACTTAAAATGAATAGTTTAAAAGACATCTAAACACAATCATCTGAACTCTCAGCGGCAATATGTGCCAACTATATATAGGAAATTTCAGGCCAAATAAAGTTCAACATTTTGATGGCAACATTCCTCATTTTATGACATTGCAACATTAATGAATTTATCTAATTATTTTAACTATACCTATGATACTATATTTTTACATCCACATCATAAAAAACATGATATAATAAATATATTAATAATAATTGTATTATTAATAATCTCATTTACGCACTATAGTTCCTATGACGTACTAATAAATCTGCTGTCCTGATTTGAACTGAAAAAAGAAGAAACAAGTTTCTTATGTATCAGGGGGAAGTATCTTTTTTATCAAACGTTTTCAATTTGGTTCGTTTTTAAATTTATGTTTAGACCCCTTTAAAATGTAGCTAATTTGTATGGTACAACTTATTATTATAGCATTGAAAATAATGTTGAGGTCATTTTAGCTTCTTGGGGATTTTTCAACGAAAAGCCTTCTTTCAGAATTAACTCTTTCCAAATGTGTTAGAAAAAAATATTTTTACACAATAATATTGAAGGTATTTGTATGTTCATTGGATTTTCTTGTAAGCTTTATAGAATATCCCGACCTTTCAGGGAACTTCCCTGGATGGTGTAATCTAGCAATAAAGAGGTTTAGTTTAATTTCAGAAGGATATAAAACATTTGGTAATTGCATATTTGCATTAACATATTTTTTCTGAATAATTATTATTTTAAGAAACAGTCCTACTTGCAACATTGCTCAGGATCCAATTGAAAACTGCCACCTCCTTTGCCGGTGTATCAAACTCGGCCAACATTCCACCGGACGCCAGACAGTTCCGTTCAGCTTCACCGTTAGTAGCCAGTGTTCGGCCAACAAAGTAGCGGATTCCTTCAGCCTGAAAATCGATCGCTGCCGGACACTGCATCCTCCTGTAGACATCCTTCCCCGATGCGACTGAGGAGCTGGAGACGATTTGGTTGGCCGGATAAAAATAGCAGGTGCACACCTCACCTGTATAATTGAAGAGGCAAGCTTGACTCATGTGGCACATGTGTGCGCAGTGGTTTTCCGTTATTGGTTTCTGAAACTCTTCCTTTAACATAACCGTTAAGTCGTTAGTTGGTGTACAGTAATTAGTGTTTGACGAGTGAAAAAGTGCTCCTTCACATACCTGCCAGGCATACAATGAAATGAAGATCGCACACAACAACATTTTAAAGTTTTCTGCGTAAAGTTGATGTTTTAAAATGCTTACGGTGTATAGCTAATGTGTTCAGTAAGAATGATATTTTTTACATTAAATAGGTTTTTCGAAAGCACTATATAATCATGAAACTAGTTCATTTACTACAATGAAATGATGACCATTTCATAAATACCACAAAGCGTCATAATGCGCTAACACACATATTAATTAATATAATTCATGAATAAGTTAACAGGAACTGTATTTTGTTAATACTGTCATATATTCCGTATCCATGGCGTAGGTACAGTCAAAACAATTTGAAATAAAACAATTATGTTAATACAATGACAATATTTAAATGACGATGTATTATAATATATACACGCATACAACTATGACAATACATATAGCTGTCGTTTTCAATTATAGCTTGCTCAACCTCCATTTTTTAAATTCAGATTAACGCTCAACTAATAATAATAACAAAAATTAGCATCTCTCAGTATTCTATGCAACTCAGCAACTAATGTATTCTATGTTTTGTTATTCTGATGTCTCCTTTTCAAACAAAATTGGCAAATAATGTTAAGGCGGATGATAGATCATGCTCCCATTATATCTAATTTTATATTAACATATCTTGGTTAGATTATCAATAATTCTATATTCTATTGGTTATGCTTTTTGGGCCTTTTTTTAACATTAACAGCAATGCGTATCTATCGCACAATCGTTCAGAATATATTTCAAACAGTAACTTGTTTTTTATCTTTTGGATCTTGACTTAATTACTTTGTAGAAAATAAATTGCTATAAAACCTTTTTTCAATTTGTATAGAGTGTATAATGTTTATCTTTAATAGCCTGATTTACAAAAGCATCCCGGATGCACGAATAGGTAGAAATTATTTTGGTTGTTTGATGACGGCGGCAAGTATACCGAGGAGATCTCTACATTTTTAAGCATCTTAGTTAAAAGCGGGGCTGCAGTATAGTTACATGATAATATTTATAAAATAATCGAAAACATTAATTTAAATAATTAATCACAAATAATTGTAGAAATACTAGTATTATTTTTATTAAAATTACATCTATTCTAATCAACTATTGTATATATATTATTATGTTAACGAACTATACAGTCAATCGAATTGAAAGTACGCTGAGAAAAGTAGATATATCTGTTCTTATATACTTGCAGACGACATCAGCTGGCATCCAAAATAATTACCACTAACATGGGCCTCCCGGAGGCCCGTTCATTCAAGATGCGCAAGTGTATATTACGTTGATTGAATTAAATTTGTATCTTCTATTTAACGAAATATTGATTTTAAATACGTTAAACAATTTATTAGCTTGATAATTTACAAACCATGAAATATTTTAAATATAGAATGCATAAAATAAGTTTTCCTTATTTATAAATTGGTATTAACTATAAAAACGTAAACAATTAAAACAAGTAACATACTTTAATTTAAATGTTTCTATTTGTGTTTATTAATAAAATATTTATTGGCACATCTAATTATTTTTCATTTATTGTATATATAATTATTTGTTATCTATTTCAAATGTTAGTGGGGTGCTATGTATATTTTGAACGATAGTTATACCGTTCAGGTTACAAGCAAGTTTCAAATTAAAGCTTATGACTTGTATTTTAATTCTATCTACGCGGTCACAAATTCTGAGCACTCTTTGAGTCAAGGATGACATACTAATCTAAAATAGTCGACTGTAAGTTTTTATACTCGAATTTGGTGATAAATGAGTGGCAGTAGACCCTATATATTGTATGTGTATAACCAACTATATAAATATGTCCCTGAAGTTCTCAAAAAACACATTTTAAAGGTCATATGATGCGACAAAATCTAAAACGGCTTCCTGAGCTTTGGAAATGTCCTATATCCACCAAAATAGAATAAATATGCAAACCCATCTACATAACCGATGGTACATCAGTGGTTCATTTAGGGTCTGGCTCAAGCATGCGTGTGACTGTAATCACGAAGAGGCAGGCCCTTGTCTAAATATCCACCTGTTGCATGTTCTGGACACGGGATGTTGACACGGATGTTATTTCCATCCTTTGTGGACAGTTTGAACGAATTCCACAGCCTTACGAGGTATGGGTAGGTTTCGGTTCTTGAAAGCATGAAATCCACTTGAATCTGGGGAAAATATATTTTCCCCTTCTAGAACCAAAAAGGTGTTTGGTAATGCCATTTTTTCATGGCTTCACGGAGTGCGACCCGACATCAGCTTTTCGAAGCGAAGGAAATCAATTGTGTATGTTAACATGGAACAAGAATTTATGGCTAACTGATATTATATACCACTTTGTGCAACACCCTCTGTGCATAATCAAATGCATTTCTGAAACTCGAAGAATACAATGTATATTGCTCGACTCTACGATCCGCATTTAACTGTTACTAACCTCAATGAAATCAGAAAACAACTGTTTTGCCACCGAACCCAGGACCAGAGGAAACTTCCACCCACTAGAGATTCCTTATTACCGCATGTCAAACGGGGCTTAATACACTCACATTTTTCATATTCCTGCTGGTTTTCATATTCTATTTGGTGGATATAGAATTTTCAAATCTCAGGTGGCCAATATGTTGTCATTATGAACTTTAAAATATGTTTTTTGAGAACTCAAGGGTCATATTTATATTAGTTGGTTATACATATATATATATATATATATATATATATAGGGTCTACACCCACTCATTCACCCCGAATTCGAGTATAACAGTTGGCCATTTTAGATTATTACGTCATCCTTGACTCAAAGGGTGTTCAGAATTTTTGGACGCGAGAATAGAATTAAAATACAAGTCATAAGTTTTAATTTGATGTATATAATACTTGCTTGTAACCTGAACGGTAACTATCTCTATACTCAAGCCCCATACTATAGTCTTACATGTATATGTTATAGTCATATGTGAATTATATCCATCAAACAAACCTATTTAAGAAATAAATGTTTTTTAAGATTTGATAAAAAAGATTTTCATTGGTTTTGATATTATAATTCAGTCATTCAGAATATGTGGAAAAGACATAAACTAATTAGTTACATAAACTAATGTCATTTATAATTAATATTCATAAAGTGTAAAACATATGCATACCTTTAAAAGTGGTACATTAGTAAAATACGCCTTAATACTTTATATATAGATTTGCATTAAAACGATAAATTTCGAAATTTGGACAAAATCACTTTGCGCTAATCACTTTTTATTTCGTTTGAAATTTGTGTATGGTGAAATATTTTGTACATATCCCATATACAATATTGCAAACACTTTTTAGATTATTTCAATTAATACTTTTCAACTATATACGTAGTTCGTGGTACTTTTTTCATAAATATAAATTAACCTAAAAAAGAAGGTCCAAGTTACATATTTGATGGTATTCACAGTCTATGTATATTAGTTTTTCAAGGAAAATGTAATCAAATTCAAAAGTTAGGAAATACACTAACATTGCATTTTTCAGAGAACGTATTAAAATTTAATAATGCCCGACATTTCACTTTACTTTGTTAGGTGCGCGATGTCAACCTGATTTCATTACGCAATTTTTTATTGATTTAAAATATGTTATTCATTAATATTAAGTAATCTATCAATTAATTTTTTTCTCACATTTGTCCACTGAACCGGGAAAATACGATCCGTTTCTGAAACAGTAAATTTTTGCAAGAGGAAGAGTGAGCTCTTCTTTACCGTCCTACAACATTATTTGAGGACACATTAGTTTCATAAGTACAGGTTTATAGTTGGGGCTTTAGTTGTGGCTTTAGTTGTGGCTTTAGTTGTGGCTTTAGTTGGGGTTTTAGTTGGGGTTTTAGTTGTTGCTTTAGTTAATGCTTTAGTTGTAGCTTTATTTGTAGCTTTAGTTGTGGCTTTAGCTGTAACTGTAGCTTTAGTTGTATATTTGGTTGTAGCTTTATTTAATGTTTTTATTGTGACTTTAGTTAATGCTTTAGTTGTGACTTTAGTTAATGCTTTAGTTGTGACTTTAGTTAATGCTTTAGTTGTAGAATTATTTGGGGCTTTAGTTGCAGCTTTAGTTGTGGCTTTAGTTAATGATTTAGTTGGGGCTTTAGTTGTAGTTTAAGTTGTGGCTTTAGTTATTGCTTTTGTTGTGGCTTGAGTTATGTATAAAACTGGGGCTTTTTTAATAGCATTTATAGTTTTTATTTGCTTCTTTAGTTGAATAAATAGTTGTTTCTATGGTTGAGGCATTAGTTAAAAGCTCTTAGGGTTTATTTGTACTTTTGTTGTAGAGATAATGATATAAAGTATATTATATGATAATGATGTAAAGAGTATTATTTACTTATCGTTGAAACTATTCATTGGTTAAAAAGTATAAGTTTAGGTTTTTAATGTATTAATATCCATAAATTAAAATGATGTAACGTTTCATAACTTTAAAGATATATAAATAATAAATATATATATTATTTTGTGCAATATGTATACTTATAAAATGGTCTTATGTATCAAATTAGGGTCATGCAAGAACAAGATAAATATTTCACTATAGCTGTTAAATAAATATTAAAACAGTTGTGAAGTTTGTTGCATGAAAGCTTATACTTACCCAAAATATGTCAGTCACATCAGTGAACAATGATTAATATTACGGAGTATAATGATATAGAGTGTTCCGATTGTCAGAATCAAGGGGGGGTGGGAGTTCTATGGGGCAATTGGACCTCTTAGGAATTGTCAACCATGGAGCTCCAAATACATATATAACAGGAATGACGGGTAAAACAGAAAGCAAGCATTTGCACAGTATAGAGGAAATTAGTATCTGTATATAAGTATAATAGATAAGGCAATGTTTAACTACGCAATCAATTAACAAAATATCGCTCATTACACACGATAGTTTAAAAGGGTTTTCTGATAAAATCGGGAAACATTGAATTGTGATAATTAATCAAATTTGTCTACTCTACATTGCCTAATACTAGTGAGATTGTGTGGTACATATTGTACGCTGTTCAACAAGTTCAATAATTATGAATTTACAGTTTAAAATAGCACTATTAAGCATTGCTGACAATTATTTAACAAAATAAGGATAAAATATCTCGCATTTTTTGTAAATGTAACAACTTAGTATATATTTTTCTAATTATACTACAATATTGGTAAAAATAGGTGAAATTTATTCGTGAGTAAAATTGAAAAAGAATGACCTTTTTTTAGGAAAAACAAATTCATTGCATTCCGTTTTCGCTGGTGTAATCAATACCACTCATCAGCTAAATAAAGGTAAACAAATATATCATTATGCTATGACACTTTTAAAATACAAATTCAAAAGATTTATCGGTTTAATTAAAGCAAGTAATTTTATAAAATAATTAAAGAAAGCCCGAAATAGAACACACACGTTAAAAAAGTATAAATTCTCAAAAATTAATGCTAAAATACCCAAATATTCTTAAAAAAATAATTAAATCATCATTTAATCAATTTGACGAAAAAAGGCGCCAATTTCATAAAAACTATCAATCATTGTGATTTCATATTTTAATTGACTTTAATAGACAAGAATAATGTAATTATTTCATTATTAATTTGTTAAACCTATATGTATAATTACTATCAATTTTCTGAATTGGAATTTAAAACATTTAATTTTGGCGCCATAATATCTTTCTTTAGTTTTATTTAGCTGTTGATGGTGACGGTTAGTAACCGTAAACGCGTTACAATAAATAAACAATTTCTGAAATTAAATACTTATTTTTCAATGTTATGTATTATGTTAATCTCCAACACTGCCATAATCAGCTTTCTTTAGAGGAACTGCGTTACCACTGGAGATCTTTGAAGCATTGGCTACTTTAAATCTCGCATAGATAACGCTAAAAATCATAACCACAACGCCAAACGAAATGAACACGAGTCCTGTGATAATCAAGGACTGCATGATGAGCGACACTTTCTCGAATCTCCGTGCGTCCTCCTCGTTATCCTCGGCAGATTTCCCCGGGTCCGGACCCGCATCGAGTTGGGTAAAATATCCCACCACAAAGAGAACTAAACCGAGGAAGAGCAGCAGGCAAGACATCGCGATCATAATGTCCTCACTATGCGACCTTGCTTGACTCGACATTGGGGTCCTGTTAGCAGCCGTTTCTTTGGTGGGTTTCTCGTCCACCCCTCCACAGCCGGGGTCGTGATCATCCTCTGTTAGTTTGGTAGTCGACTCGGACTCGGACATGTATGCACTAAAAAAAAGAATAATGGGTTGCATAGTGTAACAATGTGGTATTCATTTATACATATACAGTATGGTTCATAAGTTACAACGACATAGATTTTATGAAACATATATCTAAAATACATTTATGTATTTTTAGAAATTTTTAATATTTGAAATCTATCAGCAAACTTCTATAGCATTTGTTGTCGCTGTACCTGTCGCAGTAATGAATTCATACCTGCTCTCACAGATAAAGGGGTACATCTATCGTGTAATTTCTAACAAGATGGAGCTCCAACCCATATACAGCTATCATGACGAGAGAATTCTTAAACCGACACTTCCCTGATCGCTGGATCGGCAAATATGGAACTGTGTCATGGCCGCCAAGAAGCCCTGACTTATCGTCATGTGACAATGCTCTCTGGGGTATACTCAAAACAAAAATTGTGGCACAAAAAGCCGATTTTGTCGATCAACTGAAAGCTGCCATCGGATAGAGTTCTTACAATTTCCACAGGGCCTAATACAATCGATCAATGATCGTACATTTCGAAGAATGCATCTTTATATTCAGAAACGCGGACTACAAGTTTATCCTTTTGATATTTAATGTACTCTTGATACTCTTGTGGCAACTCTTGTTTCATTGCTGTAAGTGTTTGTGATAATATAGGTTTCATAAAATGTATGTCGTTGTAACTTATGAACCTACCTGTACATAAAAATCGAAAAAAATATGGTTAAATTTCTTTTGAAAAGATAAACAACATAGAGATATTCTGAAATATTCACGTTTAGAATCAAAACTTTTATCCAAAATCAAAAGCACGAAAGTGGTTTAAAAGTGATCACCGAACAAATCCGCTGAAAGAATATATTTATTTACCACAAAATAAATATAATATATTAAAATATTTATTCGGTATTAATTCGTTAATTCAAATAATTCGTAGAAACAAAAAGAATTTTTTTTAAATATTCACACAACCTATAACAAAGGACACATAACTTTGTATAATAAATAGAAAAATAAAATAATTGAATTAAATATAATTAATAACTCAGTAAAAATGTTTATTATAAATTTAGAACATTTGAACATCGACCTTCAATTATTCGTAGGTCGTCATTAGAAATATTGCAATATTTAAATATTATTATAATAAATAATAATAAAAATAAAAATAATAAATAATTTTACAATAAATATTATATTATAAATATTAAATATTAAATATTAAAATATTGCAAGTTTTGTGTTAAATTTATACATTTTAAATAAGTTTCTTATATGAATTCAGTAAAAATATTAAGACATTTTCAATAAAAATTATCACTCCATTTGGAAGATAAATATATTTAAATTTAGACATAAAATAATTATTTTTAACATAATGGTGACGTCATAACTTTTTAATTGTTCAAAAAATTAATTAAAATTCCGCGAAGATCTTCATACATAAATTATGAAGGATAATATGATGGTAAAATATATAATGGGTCTTGAAATGGTATGAAAAATATTTCAAATCAAGGAAAAAGTTTTTTTGGAATATAGAATTAAATAATGACGTCACTGCTACACCAACTCAGGTAACCAAAATACTTGTATTCTATATTTAATTCTATTTTAGTTCAAACATTGTACAATTTTGGCCTCCTCTCATCCTTCAATAAAAATATCTCATTTTCTATAGTTACATGAAATATGCATTTTATTATACTTTTATTAATTTGTATTAATATGTTTATTCTTTATTGTGTTTTTTGTATTCAATTATATTGTGAAAAATAACTATTTGTTTTGAAACTGAATTATATGTTCATTATAATGTTCTTAAAAATATTAGACTAATAAAAATTAAATTAAATTTTAAAAATAATGTGTTGCATATTAAATAAAATGTATAATATTAATAATTGACATTATATTAGTAATAGAATACAATGTTATACGTTTATAAAATGGTTTAATTTACATGTTTTGAAATATAATAAACTAGGTATAATTTTAATTTATTTTTAAAGGTCAATTAAATATTTCTTAAATAATAAAATAATAATTTAAGTAATTAATAAATAGTTCAATTTATAAGGGGTTGTTATCACTTAAATGCGGAGGAAAATGATGATGAAAAACCAGAGAAATAAATATTTAGTTTTCTAGGTCGGCATTAAAACAAGTAACAATTATAATCAAAAAATTTCAAATTAAAGAATGTAATAATTACTTAAAATCAGTTTCAATTCTTTTATTTGTATATTTCAGAATTAATTTTAATGTATACGTATTTTGACCGTTTTTGTCGACATTATAAAATCGCTTACATTTGTTTTTATTAATTAATTTGATTATTTTAAAATCTATTCTGTATATTTTAAATACTTTTACATTGACGACCTTGAAAAATTGGTTAAATTTCCTTTGGATTTGTCCTCCGGTTTTTCCTCCGGAAATTACTACAAGAAAGAATATAAATATAGAATAAATACGTATATTAATCAAGCTTGGGGAACATCCTATAGCAGGGTTACATTTTTAATCGATATCGAAAAAAACGTTTGGTTTATCGTTGCACAATTTTTATATGTAAGCATAAAGTTAGCCTCAATGTTGTAAGTCATTTGACAATATTAAATCATCACTGTGATTACTTGTTATCGTTACTTTGTTATCGTTCTAAAAACTAAATAGTAATTTATTCTTGCAAATCAAATGGAAGAAAATATTTGATGCACAAAAGAAGTACGAATAATAGCTCACAATACGTTTTATGCAACTAATAAAATAAATTTCTATGAAAATGTCACAATATATTGAACCCATAAATATTTCAGTAAAATAAAATATATCAATTGAAATCATACAATAATTATTATTGCACAATTTCACGTGATCAAACATAAGTTTCTTTACTCTATAATATATTCCAGTTTCTATTCTGCTTACATCTTAACATAGATACATCACTGTATTTATTTTGGTTGTTAACAACAAATCATCGGTTCAGTGATTCTTTAATGGATTTTAGTTACTCTAATTATATTGTGGAATGATTGATTGCATCGCCTTATGGTGTATATTGTGTGTATATATATATATACATAACGTAATGCAAGAAATATGTGACACCTGCATAGGTGAATAAACCTAAATACACTTAACATTGCAGGATACGTCGATACTGTTAATATATTACAATATTCATTTTAATTATATTAGTTGTAAATATTTTAAAATACTTTAATATTAACTAATAATAATAGGTACAAATATAATTACTTTTATTTTCATATTTACTTTAGTTATACATTGAAATAAATCAAATTTAGATTTAGATTTTTTTAATGTTAAGCTACATTATATATGCAAAGTAATGGATTTACTTTTTGAAACATAAATAAGTTGGACATCACCCTATCAAAATATATTTACCTGTTTCTGATTACATTAATAGTATTGTTTTGCACACGATTTGTTTGTTTAGTTAAATATATATTTAGCTGAATAATTATTTCATGAAGACTATAATTGGTAACACTTTTTTAACACAATATCAATTACTCTTTAATGTCTTGAAACACTAATCCACAACTGCGATATACTGTATATATTTATTTAATTTAAACTTATTCCTGAAGTGATCAAACACTAACAAATACTGCGACCACTTCAGAAAGGTTAGGCATAATACTTTAAATAACTGATTGAATAAAAACACTTCCTGTAAAATAATAACCAAAATTTTAGAGAAAACGTTTTTTATTATATAAAGTTTATTATTTGTATTATTAATAGTAGGTATTCAAGCTGTGTAATTTAATTGATATGACCGGAGGATCCTAGTTTTACTTAAAGGGAAAGATGTAATGTTAACAAATGTTCCTAATCAAAAACATGTAGTTTTGTTTTTTAAATAGTTAAATTTTCATGAATAATGCGTATACATATTAAAATTCAGGTTGGTAGTGATGATGGCTTAGCGGCAATAAGGTAAAAGATGTTTATCATTAATTATATTAATATTAATAGGATATTAATTTGTTATTTTAAAATAATAATAGTAGGAATAGGTTGAAACATATACAGTTGATACATAACAAAACATTTAAAAATAATTATGAATTGAAAAAGAACCAAATAAAGTCATATAGTAAAAGTTGAGTTATATAATGGGAAAATAATAGAAATATTGGGGAAATAAACAATACAAAACATTGGTTCTAGAAAGTATTTGTACCAACAAACATCCAACAAACCAGACTAAAACAAAAAACACAACAACAAATATACGGGCAATCCTTGCACAAAATGCAACCGCCTAGAACATGATAAAATGTTAAACCATGCCTGTGGAATATGCTAAACCAGAGCCTAAAAGAGAAAAAAACTAGCCAAAGGGACAAACAAGCAATAAAAGAATCCAAAACCTGTTTTTATTATGTTTTGATTATATTTTAGCTACTGCAGAAAATGATGCACTTTTAAATAAATTTGTTAAATGGACCGCAAAAGATACTTTTTAGTCAATGTCACTAACTCTTTTTTTATTAATTTTAATATTCATTAGAGAAACATTCAATTTCATAATTTGTTATATACTATTTGATTATGAATAGCCTATTTGTTTTCACTTAAGAAATTGTGATATATATATTTATAATTTAGAGTAGTTGTTATATCTGGTTAATAATTGTCCCGCACCCATTTTAATATTTAACATGTATTTATGACATTCATGAATATTTATTTAGGCCTATGTGTATATATATATATATATATATATATATATATAAACAATAATAACTTTTCATAAATACGTATTAAATATTTTAATGATTTATTCTATTATTAGCTCATTTAACTATTTAATACGTATTTATGAAATACATTGTATATCAATATTTATGTAGTATAAGCTATACATGTATATAAATAAATGATAACTAATAAAAATATATAATTTTTCAAATATAGTAAATATAGGCCTAACAAATATTTTGTAAGTATTAACATATTCCATTTTTAATGATCAGGAACTTGTAATATAAAAATATTATTATTATATTATTAAAATGCAGCGCCTTTTATTATGTCATAAAGGATGCATAACTTACATTTCAAAATATTCCACTTTTTTTTACTGAACATTCTTCAAACATTCTTTGTCAGATCAACTGATAAACTGAGCACGTTTAAATGTATTGGGTTCCACCTGTCACTGGACCTGTGGCATAACAAAGTTGTCAGGTAACTCAGTTTATCTATATATTTATGGATCTTTAATAGGGATATATTATGTTGGATATTAGGTTAACTAAATAGATATTTTATTATTATTTAACAATAGAAAGGTTAATATAATTATACAGATTCTATTTGGTTGTAACCAAAAAAAGGTATCCTAGGTATTTATCTGTATTTATAATACATTGATCAGAAGGAAGTTTCCTATATTTAACAAACAATTACAAAATTTATAAATGCAATATAATACTAAAAGATGCGACCTATGTTATAATTTATAAAGCACACACTATTAATATCATAGAGTACAACACAGATTATTTGTAATAATAATACACAGATATTTGCATAGAACTATAATGTACTACTATACTACCCCACTACTGTATCATCTCCAAATATTTATCTCTGAATATTGTCTGTGCTAAAACACATGTTAGAAATTTATATTAATAAACAAATGCAGTCCTACAGTATACTAATAATGAAGGAGTTTTACAATTTTGATTCTATAAAATTAAGTCTTTCACAAAGGTAGATAAATTTGCATTAAAATTAATTCACTGTCACATATTATTCAAATCAACATAATTTAAATTTTGTTTACTTTTTATTAAAATATATGTATTTATATGAAATGTTCACATACAAAATTGATTGAATATTATTGCATATTATAAGTGAACAGTCTTTTGCTCAAAAATATAGTTGCAAAAGGAGTTAATTTAGATAATTGGTATTAGAAATATTAAATTATTAGAAATTTATATTAATAAACAAACGCAGTTAACAAATTTTTTAACATTTAGATTACATTATTAATTATTAGGCATATATTATTTAGGCCTACAGTATAATAATGAAGGAGTTTTACAATTTTGATCCTATAAAATTGAGTCTTTCACAAAAGTAGATAAATTTACATTAAAATTAATACCATGTAACATAATTATTCAAATCAAAATAATTTAAATTTTGCATACTTTTTATTAAAATATGTGTATCTAAATGAAATGTTTACATACAAATTGATTGAATATTATTACATATTATAAGTAAACAGTCTTTTGCTCAAACAATAGTGTTGAAAAAGAAGTTAATTTAGATAATTGGTGCAATATATTATAGTATAGAACGCAGAAAAATACGTAATTGTAATTTAATTTATATCAAAATTGGAATTCTCTACAAAAGTACACAAAATTATATGTATACTTTGATGATAATGAGATATAATGTTACTTTTATTGGACATATAAAACCAAAGTATTGTATTATTTAATATACTCTGATTTCGCAACACGTACATATATTTCTCCTTGGTATACTAATTAAATCATATATTTTCCATTAATTATACACTATGAAAAGTAATTCTATTATTATTAAATAATATGATATTATAAACATAATATAATATAATATAACGTATTATTTGGACGACTACAGAAATAAGCCTTTTTGTACAGATAATTCATTCAATTTATAAAGTAAATTATTCGTTGAAAATTCGACACTGTTCAGCATTGTTTAGCTGCGCGTTATGATATATGTTGCCAAGTACAGTATCCATTAAAGGTTATTAGATTCTGAATTGATATAACCGACAATCAACAAGCAATTTACTACACAAGCAATTGTATGAAACGTAGTAGAATTAAGGCGTGAAGATACAGAAATATTATTTGCGCATTTATACTTTAAAATTTCATTTTATTTTTGCAACATCATGAAGTCCATATGAAGTCGACCATATAGCTAAATTTGTAATTGATTTTCTTTTGGAAAGAATAGCATATATTAATACGTGTTTGGCGCATAATATATTAAGAGTCTTAATTGTGAAAATCCACTTAATTATTATATATTTTCTATGTATTATTTGAAATTTTTCATAGATACCTACCAAAAATTCTATAATAAATTTTTATTTATAATGTAATATTTTGTTTAATTATTTAACTGTAAATAGCGGGGTTAGAATTGCAATTAAAAAAATATATAACACATGTAAAATTATACGGGTTGATAAGTAATAATAAAAAAGTAAACATAAGTTATATATAACAATAAATATGCCATTAAAATTTGTTGTAAATTAATACGTAATGATAAAATTATATACAATTTTTAAATAGAATTAAAGTACTTAAATTAATACTCATTAAAAATAGGAATATGTTTAGAACCCGTATTTTAAAACATTTGATATTTATTTGTTTTTTTTCTAAAAAGTTATCAATCTTCTATATAAATGAATAACTTGAGTTGTACGATTCACTCCCTTAATATATCTTTAACGAATTCTCAGTTTCAAAATGCTAATAACCACCTTAGTGTAATCGAAGGAATTGCACTTAGTTCTACTGAAAAAGAAATAGGTAAAGATGTTTCCCTTTTATATGTGTAGTGTCAATATTTTTTTTGCTTTTCATTATTATTAAAATTGATATTGCTATTGCCAGTATTAATTTATAGTTACTACAATAACTTGTTATTGACTAAGAAGGTGTCAAATTGGAGGATGGTGAGTTTAGTAGTGGATGTAAATTATATATTATTTAGATTATTTAATAATAAATTATTGTAAAATATAAATGTGGGTTGTAGCAGCATTCATTAAATAATGCATTTAAACAGTGACAATATTTTCACATTTATTTTTTAGTTGAACTGGCATTTAGCAATTATTATAAATTATTAAATCATGGACATGGTAAAACATTAATTAATTAAATTAATAAATTATTGAATATAATTCATTTTAATCTGACTATACTTATTATAAGTTATTAAGTATAAATAAGTAGAAGAAAACATAACAAAAGTCATGTGAAAAAATAATGTAATTTAAATAACATTGTGATTAGCATTTTATAATTATTTTAAAAACTATAGTATAGCCACGGATATCTATGTAAAAACATACTATACATGTCATACATAATGATGTAGGCTATATTTAATAGGATTAATAGTATTATTAAGTATATAATAAGTATTTATTTAATAAATACAATCATGAATTGGATAGCTATAAACAAAAGAATGATTATAATTTATATACATATTAATAAAGATTTTTTAGATAATTTAATATATAATAAGTAAAAGTTAGAATGATTAAAATTACCCATAATTTAATTTAAAATAATAATATGATCAACATAATATATAATATAATACAGTTATACAGATTTTGAAATATGCTAATAGTTTTAAAAGAAATGTAATTTAAATATAAATATTAACTTTTAATAATATTTATTTTTATGTTTAGTACATACCTTATACTAAATTCAAAAAATTATAATATAAATATTTTAAAGTTATATATTAAATCCAAGGAAAAATATGTTTCCATCTTAATTTATGTTCTTTTATTATTATTGTTTATTTTATAATTATTTAATGAAATAGGCTAATTTAAAATCAAATAAATATTTTATCTGTTACTATTGATTATAAATACAAAATAAACATAAAGATAAAATGTAATTCATGCAACTATTGGTTACCATTAATTTTAAAAGAAAACAATATTTAACTTAATGATTCATAAATATTTATACAATCAAATTGTGTTACATATCTATTAAAACCTTAACCATATATTTATTGGCTATATGATTTAATAATACAGGGCTGGAAATAAATAACCGATACAAGTATTTTTTGACAGTATTTTTTGCCATAATTTTATTATTATGGAAAGTATCCGATACAAGTATGTTTCACTCAGGTATTTCATCAATCA
>JAUZND010069448.1:0-17210 GCA_034780555.1 Coelogynopora nodosa | reverse complement strand
AAATAATTTTTATCTCATACACGCAAGTAATGTGAATGCTGTTTGCGTGACTTGCCTTGCGTGATTTTAATAGCAACACTTGCGTGAACACGCACGTGCGCATGTACATGTATGTGTACATGCGCACGCACATTATCACGTAAGTCCAACACGCAAACGCAAGTAATGTGAATCACCTATGTGAAAAATTTATGTGAAAAAAAAGTTATGTGAAAAATCACATATCATTTATGAATAGATAAGTATCTTATGATAATCATCTTAAGTAACCTATAGAATGAATAAAAGGTTTATTCATTCATTCAGTGATTTCAATTATACAAATAAATATTTTTGATAAAATTACTATGTATTTTATCCATGTAGTAACTTTGTGTTTTATTTTTTTCTATTTAATTTTGTATTTATATTTTAATCGTAATTAATTAGTTTTGATTTTGCGTTACAATGACTATATTAAACTTATTCAAATTACTTACTCGATGATTCTAAAAACACATTTCTATATTTAGTAGTATTGTCAGATCATACTTTAATATAAAATATATGTTATATTGGAAAACTTTGCAAGGACATAAACTTTATGCCGATAATCAATTGATAACTTCGAAATCTCACTTGACTTATGTGATTATTAAAACACCACCATAAAAGTTTTATATCTGAGTTTAATGCATGTGCTATTAAAATTTGAGTAATATAAAACATAGTAAGGTGAGGTAAACCACCTCTTATTCTGCACGAATAGTATTTTAGATTTCTTGACTTGTTGGCCTTTTATGATTTCTTTTTTATAGATGCATTCGTTCAAGTGGCTAGTATCCAGGCAGATGTTTCGATTCAGTGTGTTTTAAGTAAGTTTTATTTTATTGCATGTATTTCTCAAATTCTCTATAGTATGATAGAAATAAAACGGAATAAAATTACACATTTTGATTTTACTAGTCGATTTAATTATTATGCATTTCTTTACTTTTACTATTTTGTAATAGTACTATTATTTTTTTTGTATACCTTTTTGTTTTATGTTTCAACTTATAAGTTTGCTTTGTGTCAGTAATTTTTTTTTGAAATGAACATTTTTATTCATTTAGCATGTTTGGTTAGAGACGTTGATTTTAGTAAATTGTATAGCGTTACGAAACATTGGATTCCCTAATATTAAATCTATATGCGAATAAGTTTTTCTTTTTTAATATTTTATTTTCGTGATACGTCGGTTATCTCTAATATATCTTATGAATATTTTTCTATATTTAGTATTTTTTAGTTAGAAACGATCCCTGTATTTATACTAATTGACCTCTGCATTTTACCAGATAAATTGCTTTAGAAACGCTATTTAATTAGTATTTAGAAAAGTTTAAACAAATGTTTTACATCGGTGCATATACCATTTTTACATAATAGATGTCATCGTATAACGTTATTTTATAGTGATGATGATGATGATGATGACAAACTAGCGTTTATGTATTAAAATTGAGATAAAATCACCATGTAGACTTTTGCAAACTGTTCTCTAGCAAAATTATAGTGAGATTCCATTTATCTTATTGGATAGATCATAAATATTTGTACAATAGTACAATAGTAGTATTTGAACAACGTATATTACCTATACATATCTATGAAACTAATGAATTGTCAGTAAACAAACGAAATTCACCAATATCTCATAATATTGTATTTATACGCACAAGCTTTTTCATTTGGAGAGCTTACAAGGTGGAGCAATAATGTTCCATAACTTAATTAATTTATCATTAAGACTGCCTACGCCTTGTACAGTAATTAGAATGAAAAGAGATATATAATGATATATAGTAAATATATATCATTATATCAAAAAAATATATAGTAAAGATTATTATATTTATATGATATTTAAATGAAATTTTATGTTATTCCTGTTCGATTCTATTCCTATTCGATGTTATTCAGTCGTCCCGATTAAGGTCGTAAAATACGTAATATAGATGAAGGTGTAGGTGTAACTTTCACCAATAAAATGACGACCATGAAACGCGACAAACTATATGAAGTCTTCAAGACAGTAATAATTAATTATCAGACTCTGTTTATTGGGATTCACAAATACATTCGATCAAATTCAACAATCACAGTTACTTCATAGCCAGATCATTGAAGCATGGCTAATGCAAACCTAATAATGTCTTCTTTCGAAGATTTCTGAACATAAACTTTAAAATCAAACCAAAATGGGGGAATATGTGTGCTTCATCATTTTCTATCCGCCAGAAGCAGATCTGAAAGAACACTATACACAAGTTCCCATGACTGCATGTTATCTACTTACACGAATGATGTTTAGTGCCTTGTAGATAACGATTTTATATGAACTTTTTCATTCACTTTGCTTGCTGTTGTTCACCTAATCAGCTTTGTACATGTTTTACTCTTTACATATGTCAATGTTTATCATTATTATTATAAAAAAAAAGTTGAATGCCTTTAGTTCGAATGTTAAAGTTTCATTAAATTTAATAGAATTTTCAAAAACAGTTAATTTTACATAATATATTGAAAGAAGATTAATTATTTTTTTAAATCTAAGAATTTCATAATTATCTATTTTAAGAACCTTAAGAACAGTTTAAGAGTATTAGTTTTATTATTAATTATTTGTAAAACATAAACATTCCATTTTCTTCAGATGAATCGAATTTCCTTCCTGCCACTCCACGTAAGTTGCACATTTGCGAATATTGAAGATATTGCTTTTTTATTTTAACGTTTTAAATGCGTAATTATATTTCAAACAAATAAGGTATTAAAATAATTAATGTTATACTATTTTTTACATATTAACATTTTATAAAACTTAATCATAGAGATTCACTTTTTTCAAAAATTATATATATATATATAGTTTAATTAAGGCACCCATTCATAAAGCATTATCAGGAAACAAATATGTATCGATATATAATAATTTGAATATTTATAGTTACATGTTTTTTGTAAGTAAGCTTTATTCTTAATCAAAATGTTATTTAAATAGTAAATGGATACATTCTATTCAAATCGTCAACATCACCACAAAACGAATAGAAATAAAAAAGAAGAACCAGAAATTATCAAAGCGACTGTCAAATAAGAAACAACATTTATTTAAGAAAACACGTAACAGCTGTTATTTATATTCAAAAAGGGAAGAAAACATGACTAAACAATGATCTGGGACGTTTGATCGTCAGCGGCAGCAATTTGAATTAAATAAATCTAAAAAATTCAATATGACAAATAACAAATTGAAAATGGCAAAAACACTTTCTACATAACATTTACCTATAAAATATTCGACTATAGAAGTCTTTGTCAACAGAATAGATAATTTATCAGAAGGCACATGAACAGAATTTTGCAAAAGAACTGAAAATAGTTAACATTAATAAAAACAAAAAATATTAGAGAAAAATAATTATACGAGTATATGAGTTAGATATGATCGAAATCTCGGAAAATGTTAAAAAATTATGAGTACCAAATTTTGTATGTGATCTGCTAATTGTAATTGTTTTTTCTCTTCTGTTTTTCACTTTTTGATCTCTATTAAACATGTATGTATTTTGTTTCTATATGGTTCTGTTCTATATTTCTTTTCTGTATTATTATGACGTATATTTTATGTTAAAAATAATCTTCTCGAAACAGCACAATAAACAACTATTCTATTGTGGGATATTTTATATACTATTCTTGCAAAGGATTCCCGATGGTTTAATCTATATACTATTCTTGCAAAGGATTCCCGATGGTTTAATCTATATACTATTCTTGCACAGGATTCCAGGTGGTTCATTCTATCTATATACTTTTCTTGCACATGATTCCCGGTGGTTTATTCTATCTATATACTATTCTTGCACAGGATTCCCGGTGGTTTATTCTATCTATATACTATTCTTGCACAGGATTCCAGGTGGTTTATTCTATCTATTTACTGTTCATGCACAAAATTCCAGGTGGTTTATTCTATCTATATATTATTCTTGCACAGGATTATAGGTGGTTTATTCTATCTATATACTATTCTTGCACAGGATTTCGGTGGTTTATTCTATCTATATACTATTCTTGCACAGGATTCCCGGTGGTTTATTCTATCTATATACTATTCCTGCACAGGATTCCCGGTGGTTTATTCTATCTATATACTATTCTTGCACAGGATTCCCGGTGGTTTATTCTATTTATATACTATTCTTGCACAGGATTCCAGGTGGTTTATTCTATCTATACGCTATTCCTTCACAGGATTTTCGGTGGTTTATTCTATCTATATAGAATGTACTATATATGTACTATATCATGTACTATTATTGCACATGATTCCTGTGGTTTATTTTTAAATTGGGGATATATTGACGAATTTCCTTTTGCTATTTAGTCTTCATAAATAAAAATTGAGTACATAAAAAATTACGAATGTAAATTATATAGCCACTGTATACAATGTTAATATAATCAATCCCTCAATACGGGGATCTGGATTTACTGTAAATTTGGAGTAAAACCCACGACTATTTCCATATCAATAGATAGAGCTATTGGAATTTAAATAAGATACTTTTATCAATTTGAATGTTTTTTCGAATTTAAATCACGTGTACTGTGTTTTACAGAATTGTTCATTTTTTTGTAATAAAATAATTATTTTCTTTTCTTAGGAATGCTTGCCGAGGTGGAACAAGTGCACTATGGCCTCTGCGACCCCGAGGGTAAAGCCTTGTTCACCCCTGCCCCAGATCAAACTGAGTCCGAATTGCGTGCCGCATGGAGTCGGATGGTGCTGCATGGGGACGAGTGTAACGTTATCCACAGTGCACCACTTCTTTTGCCAGCTTCCCTGGGAGGTTGGGCAGTCTTGTTGGGCCTTAAGGGCGCAGGTGAGAAACGCATGGAGGTAATGGTACAATTAAAGCGAAATCCCTACAATGCCAGCGCTCCTTTCCCGATGTCTTTCTTGCTGCAAGTTGGAGTCGGATATCGTATGGCTCAGGGACTGTGCGTGATTGATGTGGAGGGTGTCTACAAATCTGGCGCTATCATTGTCACCAATGAATGGAATGAGAACGAACGACCTCCGATTCATTTCAAATTTATTACTAGATAATTCTTGTAACTTGTTTTTCTTAACAACGATCCCGATTCATCTCAAATATATTACAAATAATTCTTTTGATTCATGTACTTTTTTTGTTGCATTATTGAGTTATTTTTCAGTTTTCCAGTAACAGTAAACATCTAGGTTGTTCACTTGCATCGTATGAAATATATATAACAAAATCATTCTTTGTTGTTTTTAGAACACTACTTTTACTTTTATGATGAGCTACAAAATAATGCCATTAACGTTTTTCTTTTTGTATATCATAGATACATATTTAGTGACTTCCTGATGTAATCTTTCCTGTTGTTAATATATAAATATATCTCGAATTATCAAAAATAGGTGTGTTTATACAATTTGTTAATGTTATCGCGGCATATCGTATGATATAAGCGTTCACAAAAAAACTACATTTGATATTTCAAGATTAACTTTTAATTTATGGAAGATAAATTATTATGATTATTAGGTAATTAAAATATATAAATACATTGTATATAAATCTATCTCCTCATTCTATAACAATAGTTCTGTGAATTTATGTAGCTGAATAATCATTTATGGACATATTTTATTATGGATATTTTAATTCTGTTAAACTAATAAGGTTAAGATTTTCTACGTTTGTCGTTATCTAGAAAACAACAATAATCTAATTAGTTTTGAAAATATAACAATATTTATATTATACACCGTCTATGCGCTGTTTAATCCATTGAATACATTATTATTTAATCTATAACTGTATGACCTATGAAACCGAAGTTTTATAAAAAAAAATCAGACGCCGTTTTTTGTTTGGCGAACCTTAAATAAATATTTTTTTGTTTCATTGCTTATAACGATCTAATTGTAGGCATATGTCTTATATTTTCTATGTAATGATTATGTTACTTGGGTACCTTAATATTACTTATGTTTATTTGTAACTACAAAAAAATTATATTACTGATATCTAATAATAACTTTTATTTTTATTACTGTTTTTAAGTGTTGTTTTTTAAATTTGACTATTAATCACCCAATGAATTTATTTAATTAACGGCACTACTTCATGTCATGTCATTTAATATCATTGCTTCATTTGTGTAAATGTATATTCATTTTTCAAATTAGCACATCATCAGAATTCAGTACGTTGTACATCTTAAGATTCATTGTTTTTTGGATACATAATATAACAATTACCTTCAATAATCATATCATCATTGTACTGTTATATTTTTGGTATATTAAATTTTCATGCTTTTTATTAATATTATATTTATTGATATTGTAACAAACTATTATATTGCGTGATTTGTTATAGTAATTTGATTATAGAACATGTATAAGTTAATTTTATTTATATATCTTATTGTTAATCAGTATTTAATATTATCTCTAATTTAGGTGTATTTGCATGTTCAAAACTGTTTGAATTGTTGCTTTGTTGTAAAAACTAATAATTATCCATATTGTACTTTTCAATTAAAATTTTTTAAAAATATTTTTACATTGTCTAAAAAAGACAAATTCCAAATAATTTATAATAATGGAAAGCTGTGACGTAATCTTTTTGTAAAATGTTTGTAAAAATCTTGTTTTATTGTAGCTTTAAGGAAACCAGTAGGTATACATAATAGACATATAGCAACATATATAGTAATACTTATTTTATAAATTCTATACGTATCCTTGCCATGCATGCCATCTCTCTCTCTATGTTCATTCCTGCCATAATCAAAATAAAATCATTTTTATGTAATGAAAATTCGTTTGTTTGCTCTTTCTAATGATGGTTAAACTTTGAAAAAGATTGATTGTAAAACTAATTCACCTTATCATCAACTATGTGGAAAATATTGATGTCCTATACTTTTTGATGATTGGTAAAAACTAAAATATGTCTATTAAAATTACTAGAACAGTCTGTTTTCGAATACATATTTTTAGACAAATTATTTCTTCATTTTATAGATGGGATAAATAATTTAGTTCTATTAATAACCCCATATTGATCATGACCCCCATATGTTAGTCGATTTAGTATAGACTTGTTCATAATTTTGAGGTATACGAAGTTCGAATCTTCATAGAGGTCAATTTTAATGTTGATTTTTTTCCTACTATATAAGTATACTACTAAAACTACAGCAGAAGTAGTGCTATACCCTTATAGTTTAAAAGTAAAATAATTTGTATCCATTTTATTTTCATTTAACTTAATACTACTGTTATGATTTATGAGAAGCAACGGTCTACGGTAGAATAGTTATTTTCCTCTAATTGATCGTGTAGATAACAAGCCAAAACCTCATTGTCAAACATTGTTAATAGAAATTCCAGTTTATCTAGTCTATATTTAACCATAGACTTATATAAGCGTATTACAGAACGCGCGCTAAAACTGAATTTTTCGGGCTATTGCTAACTCGTATTACAGAACACGGACTAACTTAGCCTCCCGTGCTATCATATCCCAGATATTAAGCCCTGGGTAGTGTAATCCGGTGCTAAAAATTTATTACAGCAAACAAATGCATTATTATGCATGTAAAATATTTTTTTATGCATATTAATTATAGAATACCATTAAAGTAAGTCTTTTTTATCTCATCCAAATTGTTAAATTTTGTCCATATTAAAAGTAAATATAATATAGCCTGTGTATTGATAAAACTATAATAAAGCTTACTTTTCAAACACAGAAAAATTATATATTGCATAAATTTTAAAATAATGCAATTCGTGTTGATCATATACCCATTGAGTTAAAAAATTCTAATGAAATAATTCTTGTCAAATTTATCTCTTAATTATATTAATAAAAAAATTTTTAAATAATGGCCAATTATTTGTGTTCTAAAAACATTCCCGGCTAGCTTTTATTTCCAATGCCTTGATCGAAGTTAACGATATTGAATGGTAGACCTACTAACATTGTTTTCTTAGAGTTAGAAGTAACATGTTACATAGAAATTGTTACGAAAACACATGATATGACCACGTTCATTACAGTTTCTAAGTGAAGCCGAACTCGAGGTTCGGTATAACTGAGACATGCAAACCGTCGTGTATGTCGCTCGTGAACGTCGCTCTCTCAATGAAATGTTGAGCACGCATGAGGTGCATTTGTAGTTTTCTTCTGCTGGTCTGGCAGGACGCAGTTCAGGAGGTGTGAGAAGATATCTCCAAAAAGCCTATCCTCTGTCACCGAGGAAAAGGCCTTGCAACTCGCCGTTTTTCAACTGAAGACTATTGATTGAAAAAATTATGCTATCGTGAGCTGCACCCGACCATCGTGTCATAATATTTAAAAAAAACACCGTTATTGTGTTTGATAAATGTAATTAACAGCGAAATCAGTAGGCAGAACAATTCGCACTTAGGTGCAGTCGATCGCCCAAATTATATTCGGAATATTGGTGATATTCTGGAATTGCCTTGACATTTGTTGTTTCTCTTCGTCCACTGGGAAGTATATAGATTCATGCCGTAACTGAAAGATTAATTTTGAAATTGTCTTCTAGATACAATTTTGACCAGATAAATTGACGAATTACAGTTGAAATGAACAGTCACTTAGAAACAGGAAGTTATGCATAATTGAATGATTACAGGTAGACATTAATTAGACATTCTTGGGTGTTCATGAAAAGGGGCCCATAAGTTTGCAAGTTCAATTAATAATCGAAAACGTCAGATGATTTGTTGTTTAGTATATTTTTCTATTGGGTTTTGTCTATCGCGAATATGCGAGCGGTATAAAATATTATAGGCATTGTATTCAGAGTTAAAATCCATGTATTAAATTTAGTTGTGAGATATTAAATATTCTGAGAATAATCTATATATTTTGTTAGGTATAACTATAATACAGAAAATTTGGCGTAATATAAAATCGTAAAATATCGTAAGTATAGATTGTAAGGCATTATATAAGTATTTATAGATTTTCCATGAGCCTACTCTTTACAATTTGTTGAAATTTCACACAACACTTTTTTTAATCTAAGAGTTTTTCATAAATTACCTAAAATATAACTACTATTTAAAGTATCCCCAAGGTGTCGAAATCCTAAGCTGTAAATATGTCGACCCATTATTTAAAAAAATTCAATGATAAACTTTCTATTAATCAAAAATACCCGGGGAAAATAGAAAAATTTGCTATTTAAAAGATGTGTTTCGGTCGGTATCAAATCACAAAAGAAATTGTTAGTGTATAATTACTTTCAAAATGCTAATTTGTGCGAATTACGTACAAAAAATATATTTTTGTTCTGATGTGTCTCATAAAATAATTTTTAAACAAATTATATAAATACATTAAATAAATTAGAATTGTTTAAATAACGAAAAATACATGGATTTCACACCACATACTACAAAAAAAATAATAAAATGATAGGTCCATTATATTTCAAAATAAATTTATTAAATTATTGTTATATATTCATTATTATTATTTGATGTGTGATATCAATTTATTATGCAATTAATAGAGGGCTATTTCACTGTATGAAAATAAAATTATTAAGTATCCATACACGGTGGCACTTCCTAATTCTAATATCCTTTTGGTTTTCAACTTATATTTAGGTAATATGTTTAGTTAATTTTCTACTGAAATGTATTTTTACATTTTAAATATTGATTGCTTTTCATTTTACGTTCATTTTACGTTACTGTTTTTATATAAGAAGCTGACATTATTTTAGTTTTGAAATCCACGAAACTATAAATAACAATATGTTCACCGTAGTCGAAATTGCTACCTATAGTATAGTCTATTCGTAAATATAGATGTTCGCACATATTTCAGTCCCCAAATTAGTCTATATTATTTTTACGGCAGTATTTGATTTTTTTAAAGTTTTTGTTATATAATAGGAACTATGATAATAAAATATTTCAATGGGAATTTGCTCGATTTCATACACAGACTCGTTCACAGTAGCAGAAGGTCATGTCAGACAAACGAGCTGGTATTCGATAACTCCTTTTCTGCCAATCCATCTAACCGATGTTTGGTTATTCAGTATCTCCCGTAAGTAATATTACAGTGTGAAAATGCACCTTCTACAAGCTAAAATCATGTTTTCTTGTTTCAAGTCAAATATGGAATGAAATAATACCGGTCATTATTATTTGTCTCGTATTAAATCCTAAGTAACCATCGTACGCTGCAGCCGAAAAAACTCATGAGTAACCTGAATAAAGTCTTATTTGTAAATTCATTTTGTTTTAAATTTATTTAAAATAAGTAAAGGAGCTGTAAACTTCAATAAGCTGTAGCCTATTCAGTTAGTTGTATTAATTTTCGGTTTATAATTACAATAATCTTTCTTCTTTCTCCACAATTAGTGACCGATTTATATTCTATTTCTACAAAAATAAATCATATTCCTTTATAAATCACGCATCTTACCTCTTAATAATGTCAAATACTAAGCTATATCTTTCCAGCATATTAATTATTATTGTAAAAACATTCCACAGTTACAGAAAGTAAGCTCACAATAACAAAAACTTAGAAGTATTGCGTATAAGACGATAAACAATACAGTACGGAGTGAAAAGTCATATATTATTCAGTCACATTGAAAATGAAAAGGTGAAAACTTTTGATGAAATCTTACACTGCTAATCAAATATTTATTACTTTTGTTTTAATGCACGTCTCGTACTTTTTAATTAATAATTTTGCATACAAACATTGCAAATAAAAATTACCACAATTTCCAAACCTTAAGGAAGACATGGTGATCATATTTGAGTTGAAGCGCGCAAATAATTTTAAAAGATTAAATTTGGTTCTCTGCTATTTTATAGCAGTTGTATTTCATGAAGGTAATAATGAGACTTTACTACAACGATGTCAGCATCGTTTGTGTTCAAGATCTGTGGTAAGAATTGCTTCTTTATTTTATTATTTAAAGTAATTGCTTTTAATTAAGTACTATTTTATATTTCAATAATAACCGAAAATTCACCCCCAAGTTAGTTAAAACTATTAACAATTATAGGCTACAAAAAAGTATAATATTCTAACTATAATATGTCAGCTATAAACGATTTGCAGCGAAGATTACTTAACTTAATACTTTAAAACTTCCTATATCTCGGTAAAAATATATAGAGCTACAATATCGCAACATAAATTTAGCTTTTATAAATATAAATAAATATATATAAATTTATATACAATAACAATTCAGATATAATCGAACCGATCCAATATTCAAATATTATTCATTTCGTAAAGTAATAGAAACTGCTAAATTGTTAAATGAATAAACAAAATATTTCATTTTTGGATCTGGAACATCTTCAATAGCCATTGAAAATTGAAAATTTTAACTTTTGCCATAAAAAATCTACCCTCAAGAACAATTCTTATTTGAGCGAAATACTTTTGCTATGTATGTAAAAAACAATCAAAATTTGGGCAGTAAAAAATGTAGAAACAAAATAATTAAATTGTATAATGTTCGGACTAGAACCAACCGGAGATATGTTGAACATTTGAAATTGTTATTGAAACAGTATCAAATTCATTTAAATTGTTATTTGTTATCATAACGTATTGTATGTAACTATAAGTTCAATTTTCAGAGTGATTGACTAATCAGAAGCACATGATCTCAAAAATCTATTTATTACCTGGTCTGAGAAAGGCCACATCACGTGACACATTGAAAAATTATTTATTGGGGATGAATCACTTTGAAACATATTTGAAACACTGACACAATATTTATGTATTTATTGATTTGGTTTCAACTTATGCATTTGATAAGTAATGAATTAGTTCAACAAAAAAGTTGCATGAAAAGAAACATATAAATGTAAACACATAACATTGTATAAAGATGCTAATGTGCATAAATATATGAAAACAGAGTGTCCATCTATATCAGAAGTACAATCTGGAAAAATATGATTAAATAAAATAGCTCAAATCGCTCAAAAACTTGCAAATACATATGAAGTCATCATATTAAGGCCTAAAAACTATGACCAATATCAGAATTTGTTATAAAATGCTATACTTGTTAGTTACAAAAAAGATGTCTGAAATTATTTAAGTTTGTGAATTATCATATATACTAATTGAAATTCATTGTGCGTGTTGTAAGTAACGCTGTATTGTAACGCATTAAAAAAATGTATGCCGAAAAAGTTCTAAAATGCAGTTATAATTTGTTGAATCTAGCAGGACTGCATATTATAACAGTCGACAATCGTAAACATTTTATATAACAATTGACATATATCTTTTCTTTGTTTGATTATTTTCTTTCCAGTGAGAAATCATTAACTTCGTAATGAAAATAAGGGATCACAAAAGTGATGTCTACGCTAAAAAATAACATACTTATCATGTGAATTTTTTATATTGGTTGTCCTTGAAAAATCTAGTTTTTTATCCAACTTTTTTTAATTTACGATTTCTTCAACTTGGACTAGCGTTTCAACGTATCTATTGTTTTCATCACTCTTCGCAGTTCTTAGCCTTCCGGATTCTGTTTTTCATTCAACATTCATCCTTTCATTCTTGAATTATTTATAACGTTTCTGAATTTGTTTGTTACTTATGGTGTTCGCATCAAATGTTGTCTACAAAAGCTGTTGTATCTTATTTACTCCAGAGAGTAATTATTTAACTCTAAAACCTTCATGAAGATGTTCACGTTTTATGGAGTCATAACATCAGGCAAACCATTAATTCTGAATGAATAATTAATAAATGTTCAATAGCCGTAGGGAATGCGTATTGTAACGTGTATCTAATGTTATTTTTATATAAATACCTGTATAATAACAGTCGAGAACGTGTATTGTAATCTGTATCTATTAAATATTTATAATTTAAATATCTCCAGTATAGCTACCAAAATTTTAATATCTTTAACAGTCAGGAAAAAAAAGTAAAATATCGTACTTAGAAGACCTGCTCTTAAATAAAACAACTTAAGTCACATTTGAAAAAAAAAATTTTATCCAGTCACGTTTGAATTAATACTACTTTTTTTGCTAACTGGTTATTTTGTATCAATGGATTTTGATCTTAACTATTTTAATGCAAATCGGCTCTTACAAGGAGTAACTAGCGGAACTTGTAAAGTACTACTGAATTCAGGCAAATTTTGTTGGTGTGGGGTATGGTCTGCCGATGAGTCCTAATAAGGACGAAACAAGGCTGTCCAGATCTCCCTGCCGATGCCGATTTCAGTAGTATACTTGAAATGTTTAATTTATTGTGTATTGAAATTGTTTAGGAGTTTTTTTAATTAATAACCATCGCAATTAGATAATGAACTATATTTAGTTTACTGACAACCTATACACATGTCAAAATAAACCAATAAGACTGTGCTCTTCGCCTTAAAATGTTCACTTCAACTTTTTTCAATTACATATTTAAAGTAATCTGTGAATAGTGTGTATATTTTATATATATATATAATAGTCTTGTTTTAACCCCCCCCTCCCCTTTCGAATATACATTCGGAATAGTTATCAGTCAGTACCAATATTTAAAAAATCTGTTGAGATTTGTCAGAGTTAATACTCGTATGTGGGTAAACAGGAAAATACAACATGTATACACTTTATATATGCATTAAACGATTAACAATTTTTGAGCTATTTAAACATTTTAAAAAAATCAAATCTTGCATAGAGATTTCATTTAAGTTTTTTAATATATCCAAAAAAATTTACATATGCATGTTTTTATATTATTCATTTATCTTATTAAATTTATCTATGAAAATTTTAATGAAATCTAATTGGAAATATTAAAGATTTTTATCAAAGATTATCTCAAAAATCATTACTTAAAAAGTCCAAGTTTTTTATCTTTGAAATTATCATAAGTGAATTATATATACTTCCATTTTAATTAGATATATTAAAAATATCTAAAAAAATTAAATATATCCATGCAGACTTAAAAGTTCTTTAAAATATATACTATTTTTAAATCAAAGGGTAATATTGATATATAT
Organism: Coelogynopora nodosa; assembly: GCA_034780555.1. Taxonomy (NCBI): domain Eukaryota; kingdom Metazoa; phylum Platyhelminthes; order Proseriata; family Coelogynoporidae; genus Coelogynopora; species Coelogynopora nodosa. The sequence continues at coordinate 3,074 of JAUZND010069448.1, read as the reverse complement.
ACAAAATTATTGATCTCCAGAATTATGTCCCAAATCTGAATTGGGTCCGTGACAAGCTAGACGATCTCCATGGCCAGTATCTCATGACAACCAGAGACATTGACAGTGTGTCCAACAGGACGGTCTCCCTCTATGAAACCATACTTGATTTTAATCGTGACGTCACGGCTTGTCGGAACATTGTCGAGCGGGCGATTGAGGACAACCTGGAGTTAAAGCTGCTGCAGCAGAAAATCTACTCGACAATGGACGTGGCGTTGAGCGAGGTGGATCGGCTAGGTAAACAGTTAGAGGACTGGAGGCCACGAATCGTTAGTTTCGACGACAAGGTCAAAATGCTGCAACGGGACATAGAGTATGTGCGGGATTCTGCGGAAAGGTTGCTAGATTCGAGAGGAGAAAATCAAAGGGCGGAGAAAGTAGACTATGAAGGTAATTACAGGAAATATATCTTTTTTAATTACTCCAACATGTTCCACGAAATTAAATATGTCACATAATTGAATAGTAATAAATATATGTATGTATGTGTTCCATTGACAGAATATATCAATAGAAAATCAATAGTAAATGTTCAAAAGAATTAACCCGATAAATATCCGATAAAAAAACTTTTAATTATATATGTATAAATCATAGTCAAAATTTTGGGTTCAGTTATATTGAAAGTTTTTATTTTATTTTAATCTTTTTATTATTCGTGACATTTCGAATTTGGTTTCGGAATAGAAGAGGTTTATCAAAAAAAAGATATGATATAATTTATATTAAACATTTATTTAATTTCAAATTATTTTATATAAATAATATAAAAGTAATACAAATAAGTTTCTTAAATCGTGTCAAAAACATTAATATTTTGTAATAGTGTAGGCCTACTTAGCTGAAAATTGTTGGTTATCAGCAGTGCAAAATAGGTTTATACCATATAAAGTCTATGGTTTATACTCACAGATATAAATAGATTCCTGTCTCTCTCTATCTAAGAATAAACAAACAATCCATATCTATGGTTTTACTAAACAAGTCTTTCCTTCGTAATTTATCGATTTTATTTAGATTATTTTTGTGTTGCGTATGTGTTTTTCTGATTGAACACCTATATACTTAAAGTCAATTCTTTGTAGATAATACTTAATAATTTTTACAAATTTGAGAATAAATATTTATATTATGAGTAAACTATAGCTTAATTATATAAAATAGTTCTCTCTTTAGAAGTTATGTTTATTTTTGTGTGCGGCTAATGTTTTTCTTTTTTAATGTAATTAATTTCTTGCTCATTATACGTCTTATATTTTCTAATAGTGTTTAAACCTGCTGAATGTAAACTAAGGTAAAAAATTTGTAAATATTTTAAATGATAAACATTTTTTCCCACTGTTTAGATTGTCAGGATATATGGGAGGCTGGAATGCGTCATAACGGAATCTATAGAATTAGAGTCGATGCAAAAGAGTACTGGGTCTTCTGTGAAATGAAATTAGATAAAGGTATGTCAATGTATAAATTAAAAATCAAATATAATATAATGATATATTGATTGAAGAGCAGTCTATATGTTATTGTATTGATAGGAGATATTTAACGTATTTAATACATTGCATGGTTATATATACAATATGCTAATGCTAGTGTATCGAGTAGCGAGAATATATCTTGTTTGAAGAAAACGTATATCAGTAGCCTATATCGAATATAGTGTTACACATACAATATAGCGTGGTAATATAACTAAATAGATAATAATGAATTGATTCAGGGAAACGTAGCCTATGTGAAAAAATCAAAATGAAAAAAAATATGATGATAAGTTCTTCGGAGTGCAACATATGTTAATGTAGAAAGTGTAGTGCAACATATGTTAATGTAACGAGTGTAGTGCAACATACATTAATGTAGCGAGTGTAGTGCATGTATGTTAATGTAGCGAATGTAGTTCAACGTATGTTAGTGTAGCGTGTGTAGTGCACGTATGTTAATGTAACGAGTGTAGTGCAACGCATGTTAATGTGGCGAGTGGAGTGCAACGTATGTTAATGTAGCGAGTGTAGTGCAACGTATGTTAATGTAGCGAGTGTAGTGCAACATATGTTAATGTGGCGAGTGTAGTGCAACATATGTTAATGTGGCGAGTGTAGTGCAACATATATTAATGTGGCGAGTGGAGTGCAACGTATGTTAATGTAGCGAGTGTAGTGCAACATATGTTAATGTAGCGAGTGTAGTGCAACATATGTTAATGTGGCGAGTGTAGTGGAACGTATGTAAATGTAGCGAGTGTAGTGCAATGTAAGTTAATGAAGCGACGGAATTGCAACGTATGTTAATGTAGCGATGAGAGTGCAATTGTATTTTATGATTTTTTAAAGAAACATGTACTCATCCGCCATGATTATTTTTAATATAATTTTGAGAAATGTAATGTTATGCCAACCACAAGGTCTCCTTGTCATTCAACGTCGAATCGATGGTAGTGTCAGTTTTAATCGCAGCTGGGATCGCTACAAATATGGTTTCGGAAATCCTTATGGCGAGCATTGGCTGGGTACGTTTTGAAATACTTTACTGTCATATATATTTCTGAACAGGTTCTGAAAAGGTCTTGTCGGGTTTAAATATACTACACATAGATATTTTATGTATTGAAACTTAATATATTATAGGGATTATTATACGGATTATAGGGATTATCACAGACTTAAATATAACAAAATTCATTTTACTACATTTCAAGGCATAAATGCTTCTTCTCAAAACCGATATGGCTAAAATAGAATATAGACATCTATAAAAAGTTATTTAGTTAATATGAAATATGTCAATGTAAATATTTTATAGAGAATGTATTACTTTATAATATTGACTGAGTTTCCTTGATATAAAAAATCATTATAATTTGCAGCTCTTTATATAATATTTATACTATATAAGTAGTACAGGAAGAGTCGATTCGACCACACTTATAAATAGATTCATGAGTAATGGCTAAAAATAGACCATACCCCCCCCCTACCCTCCCCCCCCTACACCCCCCCACTACTTTGAAAAGGATTGGATCTTATGTCCAGGAG
>JAUZND010069437.1:0-17213 GCA_034780555.1 Coelogynopora nodosa | reverse complement strand
CATAGATCAATTGTGGACCTCTCTCTATCCTGATGTGACTCGACTCGACACAACCCATGCAGAATCCGAACCAGACGTGTTGATTATTAAATTAGTTAAAATTAATTATTTTTACAGTGCAAGCAGCCATTGTAAATAACCTTGCTTGATTCTCTGATTTGTATAAAATGTATATTTGTTTTGTTTATCAGTCGCGAAAATAAGTTTAAGACCACCCTTCAATTTATCCAGAAAAATACATTAAGGCTATTAATAGAAAGGTATTAAGCGCTATTGATTGTTTCGTAGTGTACTTAGTGTTTGTAGATGTAGATTTCTAAAATGAATTTCATTGGACAATATGTATGTCAAATTATACAACAAATACACATTAGAACATTTTTATCAGCATTTCATTGATTTTACAATCATTATTGTTTAAGCATGGGAAAAGCTAAATGTATATCACCTAACAAACGTACACTAATTGTTATGTGCAATAGACTAGGGAAAAGTGAACGAGAAATATCAAGGTTATTGTATATTTCGAAGACTGCTGTACACAATGCGTTGAAGAAATATGCAAACACGGGAGAATACAAAGATTATTTACGTACAGGAGCACCCCATAAGACATCTGAACATGATGATCGTATTATAAGCTGTTCAGTTATTGCAAATCCTTTTCTTAGTACAAATGTAATTAAAGCTGATCTCCAAAACCGAGGTGTTAATGTAACTGTACAAACAATTCGTTCTCGTCTTAGAAAATTAGGATTACGGTCCTGTAAACCTGCCAAGAAACCTCGATTAACACCACGCATGATGAAGAAACGGTTGGACTTTGCAAATCAGCACATTCATTGCACTAACGAACAGTGGTCTGCGGTAATGTGGTCATATGAAAGCTGCATAGAACAATTTAGTAGTGCTCATCGAACAGTCCGCCGCCCTGTAGGTGCCCGTTATGACAATAAGTACACTACTCAAACTGTTAAACATCCCCACAGCACTGTACAAGTATGGGGATGCTTCAGCAGCTGTGGTCAAGCAGGGATTACTTTTTTAAAGCAAAAACAACGATTAAACAGTGATAGTTACATAGAAATTCTTTCAGAAAAACTACTACAGCGTATGGTTATTCACGAATGCAATGTGTTCCAACAGGACTCAGCGCCCTGTCATGTGTCCAAGAAATCCATGAAATGGTTTCAGGACAATGAAATTCAGCTTCTCCAGTAACCTGGGAATTCACCGGATTTGAATCCCATTGAAAACTTATGGCAGACTATGAAGGCCAAAGTGGCAGAAAAGAACCCTGGGTCGCTGGTGGAGCTAAAAGATGCAATTAAGAATGTCTGGATACACGATATTAGTGTAGAATTGTGCCAGTCATATGCATTATCAATGCCCAGACGTTTGGCTGCCGTCATAGCTGCAAAAAGTGGAAGTAAAAAATATTAATAAATATATGTAGATACTGTATTAATTGACATTACAATATTGTGACTATGTAATTTTAACACATTTTTGTCATGCTGTTTCATTTAATTAAATAAAACTCTTTTTCTGGATAAATTGAAGGATGGTATTAAACTTATTTTCGCGACTGTATATATATATACATAGAGAGAAAGATTGTTCTATTTTAAATCAGTAGCTGTAAATTCTACCAATTTATTTGTGCAAACACCTTTCAGAACATTGGATTTGAATTTTGAATAGATTGATGTGTAGAAAATTATGTAAATGAAGTAATGTTAGGTATGTAGTAAATTTATACACCATTTTAAATAATTTGATATTAAAATACTAATATTTTAATTTTTATCATCATTTCTTCTAATGGATTTAAAAACTATATGATTATAAAAAAATAAAAGCACTATATACCCACACTTTTTTACTCCATTGCTCCCCCTTGCACATACATTTTCAATATCATGCATGGCTTAATTTGTAACATAATTATCAGAAAATCGTAGTAAAATCATTTCGGGCTGAACAAAATAGTACCACGATTTTTTAAATATAGTGAATATTTCCCTCCTTATGCTTGAAAGACAAGTTTATATTCATTTCTCCCTGCTTTATATTGGGTCAAAGATTAAGAGCACTTAATACATATGGTACGATTTGTTTAATAGTTTTATATTTAGTGATGCCAATTTAAAAAAATAAAAAAGTATTTTGATTTATTTCATTTTGTCTAAGAATTCTAATTTAGAATTTTTTTTGCGAAAACGAACAATTAATGATTTCATTTGTAAATTGAGTTGTATATATGCTGTGATTTTTGACAACAAATTTAGTTTATTATTATTTTGTTGAGTTTTAATCCACAACCTAAATTACTATTTTTCAGGCTGTACAAACAGATTGAGTGATGTATACAGTTTCATTGGAACAGATACCACTGCCATGCTTTTCAACTTATTTATTCTTTTCACTATTCTCATTCCTCGGATCAGTAAGTTATCTTGTTCATGATGCTTACATTGGATGGTATACAGGTGTACTGGTTAATAGTTTATCAGTATTAACTGAAAATGCAACATACTATAACTCGACAGCACTCTTGCTCGCCCTCAATGCACACCGTATTGCAGATATCTGTTTGGGAGACACATGGTGTTTCTGGAGCATCATCAATCTAGCTTACTGTGCTCTCATTCTCCTTGGAAGGACGGGCCAAACTATCTTCTTTGGAGAACTACGTGCTCCTGAACAGCAGCTAATTCGGGATAAATTTTGGAACTTTGTGTTTTATAAATTAGTTTTTATTTATGGCATTCTTAATGTTCACAGTCTTCATGATCTTCTTCTTTGGGCCACATGGTCGTCAGTGCTAGGCTTTCTACATCTACTAACCCACTTGACCAAAGACAGGGCAGAATTTCTAGTTCAGTCACCGGATACATCGGCCTTTCAACACCTTCGTTTGGTTTCTTTATTATGCTTTGTCTTATCGATAGGTGGCGGATTGGCTGCTCTGTCAGTCTACATTGGAATTAATTCGTCATACCATCTCATGCTGTTCTTGCTGGCTGAGGTGTTTCAACTGGAAGCTGTAACTATCTATGCGTTAGTTAGATATGCTGCTCACGTCTATGATCATAAGTCTGTGTTCCTCTATTATGCTGACCTAATCTACCATGTAGCGGCTCATGGCACTGATTTTGTACACAATCTTCACATGCTCTTTTGGAACAATATCAAGGTGAACATGACTGGGTTGGTAATCGGAATGCATCTTCAGTACCTTTATTACGAACTATCGAAGCGATGGAAACGACACCGGCGATATATGATTGTTGTAAAAATGATCGAAGAAAAGTTTCCACTTTTAAAGGTTAGTTTTCCCTACAAGTATAATGAAAAATATATTGAATTCTTTTTATTTCTGTAAATGTCGATTAGCATGCATAAAAATGATAGCTTAAACATGGTGCTTTTCCTTTAGTGCATTTGTGAGTAATTTATTATGATATCTTTAAATTACATATTGATTTATATGATTTTTTCCTTAATATATTCAATATTATTAATAAATTATGCATATTCATTTTTAAAAGCAATATTATATGGTTGTATTTATTTTTAATTTAAGAATAAAACTAAATTTATGAACTGGCATTGTTTGTATATATATCTTTAAGATGATCGACATGTTTAAACTTATATTAAAATAGAAATTATGTTACAAATTTTAATTATATAAGTAATTAATACATATTTGTTTGTATAAATAATTTTCATTGAATAAACTATAGCAAAAAAACAATTTAGCATGTTCTAGACAGTTTAGCAATCTTCTCTTTACGCAATCTATATTTTTATCGTATTGTACTTTATTGGCACTAGCACAGAGAAAGAAACGTATAGAGATTTGACTCTTATATTGATCTGTTGCAGTTTAATACTACTAACTTCTTACCCGAAAGATTTTGTAAAATAATTATTTAAAAACTGATGGCAGTAAAATAGTTCAGAAAGTAAACAGTTTTTGATATGCAGGCAATAAATTATATTTTATAGACAACTTACGCATGTTAAAATTGTTGCATATATATACATATTAACTCTTAAAATCAATTTAATAAAAAATAGTTAACGCTACTATTGTGTTACCCATTTACATTAAATTTATTAAAATAAAACGATTTTCTATTGACGAAAATTTATTGCACAATGTATATGAAATCAAATCAATAATAGTCAAATCTCTATCTATTTCTTACTCTATGGGCACTAATGTATGTATTGATCTGATTTTGGCGTTATTAGACCGAAAGCAAAGTTTCCTAAAGTATATAGTTCTATACACATGTCATGCGTTCATTTATTGAGCTTAGTTATCTCGTCCTTCAGGAACGCAAATTAAAATATTCAACTTCACACTTTGATGTAGTCGTTTGATGTTCTACTATATTGTACCGCTTACTGTGTACCTTGAACGAATCAATTGTGTTCTGAAAATTTATAAACATTGTCAACATTTTGTATTTTTTATACGATAATTTACAATTTTGAAAATATCATGTGAATAATTTGTGTTAAAAAACAATCTCAGAGTGCATGTACTATTATTTAGCAAGCATGAAATATTTCAGAAAATTATAAAGTGTACCTCTTCACTGATTTGGTTATTTAGCATTGTTTATCATGCGACATAAATAACTAATCTTATCTTCAATCACGAATACTTGTTGGGTACATACGTCTTATAAGAAATTGTTTTATAATGTCAGATATTAAACTAAATTATTGTAATATAATTTCTTTCACATTTGTTTTACTTGTATGACAATATACTTACCAATTAATGTTTATAGTTGGTTAAAAGTGAAGCATAGGCCTATATCTAAATAAAATATATTACAGTTATCGCCGTAAACATTTAATCTAGTGCAATTTTTTTGGATAAATTAATTTGTATCAATAATGTCATATTTCAGAAAAAATCATTCTTTCACATTTTTTTCTACGTGGATAACAATTAATATTTTTTTTTGTTTATTGAAAGTGACGTTTAATTGTTGTGAAAAAAGTGACAATTAATTTTTATCAATTAATATTATACCATCTTGTTCTTTTCTGATAAACATTGGTCTCTATTCGATATTAATTTGAGTTATAATAAATAAGGATAATTATATGTGTGCCTGTTTTATAACTGCTTTTGTCATACATATTTAATAGGCTTCGTGACCATTTACGTTCGAGAAATAAAGGATTAAACGGATTGCTTTTGTTTATCTACTCTGTGTAGGAATTGTGTTTGTTCCATATTAATTATTCAAATGAGAAAGCTTTTAAGAGTATTAAAAGCTTTCTTTCATGCACGAAATAATTGAATTATGGCATAATTTATTATTTGAGTGAAATATTTGTTTTCTAGTCTGGTTGAAATCAAACTATAAATGTTTGATTTATTGTTAATTTGTTTATAAATGTTTATAAACCTTTATTTGTTTGTCAGTGAGTGCGATGTCAGTATGAAAGGGCCATTATTTTTTGCTTAATTATTTCAAAATAAAATAAATATTTATTATCAATTTTTTTCTTTCTTTTCTGGACGAAATCGCTTTAATTAAAATTAATATCTGATTATATATTCTATAATTGGCGAATGCAGAATATAATCTTCCGCTATCCATCTTTTATTTTTATAATTTTTGTAATATAAAAGCTGCAAAAGTTTAGAACATTATTAAAGTACAATATTTTAGATAACTATTTTTCACAATCCACGAAGATCAAAATGATTACATTATGTGGAGAAAAAATATCAATTGAAACAGTTTGGACAGTCAAACGTGTACATAATTAGTTATAGTACAGTATCAATTTTTGCTTCGAGCATGACGTCTTAGTGTTATATTTTAGTTTAATTTGCCTCTATAAATTGATTTGAAAAGGCATGTTTTTGTTACTTAACATAGGTTTGCATGTATAATTATCGTGACCTCAAAATGACCTTAAAATATACATTTTTAATTACTTTAGTATATGTATATATTTTACGTAAAATATGTTTACTATTTAAAAATTTATAGTAAATTATAACAATGTACCTATCTAATGGTAAAATGTTATAAATGTAAATTATATATATATAATAATTGTATATGCACGGACGAGGTAGCCACCATCTTTGATTTTTTAATAAGTTGCAAATGTTTTTTTGTTTTTCATTTACGGAGGTACATGGGGCAAATAATTTGGTTTCTCTTTATTTTGTGGAGCCCATATGTTGTGGTCATAATTCTCCGTTATCTATACTTTTAAATAAATTATATTATATCAAATAAATTACATGTATAACATCAAAAAAATATTGTCAATTTTCACACAATGGATATACAATATGTGAAACGTCACATATGTTTGACGTTTCAAGGTTTAATGAAAAGCTACTTTTATCTAGACTAATCAAATTGTTTAAATTATGACAAGTCAAAACACGTAGGCAACCTGCTTCAATTGAAGTTACTACAGCCGTCTACTAATTTTGTATGCATTCGTAACTCTGTAAAACAGAACCTGGATGACGACTGCTCAATCTGCTGGGAACCGCTGGCCGTCTGTCGTATGTTGCCGTGCAGCCACCTCTTCCACGACTCCTGTCTCCGCTCCTGGATCGAGCAGAACACCACCTGTCCCACGTGTCGGGCTTGCCTTGAGCCGACCCCCAGCTCTCCTCCCTACTCCCCTGCTCAACTCTGCAACAGCAGTGCGGGCGGCGGCGCTGCTAGTGGTGATAGGAGAGGTGACAGTGGTGCTGTTAGTGGCACTAGTGCCTCCTCATTGATGGGAACGTCCATGCAGATCCACGCCATGTTCCCCCGGGTGCCGCTGCAGGTGATCCTCAGTGAGCTCAATCGCAACCAGGCCACTGCTGAGGATGTGGTTACCGCCATTCTGGAGGGGGGGCTGCACAACCCCGGCCCCCATCTGCTTATTGGACCCATGCAGGTCGGTTTTGACAAATTATTTGTCTCTTAATATATTGTCGGTTGTTTCAAATCAAAACCCGTTCCAGGATTTAATTGCTATGTTGGTATGTTACTTCAGTTCGAGTACCGTGTGGGTCAAGGGAGGTTATACCATCTCAGTCTCCTATAAATACGCATGAGTGATCACGGTATACTGAATCGTTCTTCTCACTGTTTATTCAGGTTTTCCACGGTTTCGGGAAATCGAGAAAAGTAACAAAACTTGTGCTGACAAGGACAAGTTCGGGAAAATATTATTTATTTTTCAAAATAGGGAGAAATCATGGAATTTAGATATTCTGAAGTTACATACACATTATATTATTGAACGTCTGAACCCCAAAAAGCTGTTTATAAGTAAGTTATATAATATAATATACATATTAAACAAATTAATTACACAAGATTTGTACATGAGTAAGTTTTAACAGAATGATTTAAGTTTACTTTTTTGTTAGTTTATTATTATTAATACATATTTTTGGTTGTATTTTTTAAATCAAAAGTTTACCTTTGTTTAATATGTTTTTTTGTGTCTGGTTGGTAGACTAAATAAAATTTTAATAAATGAATAAACCATAATATTATGCACAATAGAATGTTTTCAACAAACATTTTTTGGTTCAAATTTCTTAATTATAATATATTTTTTAATGGATTTATTGTTTTGAAGTGCGTTTGTCAGTTATATTGCAGTAGGCCTATGACTGTTTTTATTTAAATTGTGTAAAAAATACATTCAATAATGTATTTAAAACCCTGTCTGGGTTTTTGTTTGGTTGTTGTGGCCGATGTCACTTGTTCTGTGGTGGAAATGACGTGTAGTGGGGAAGTGATTACTTTTTCTGGTTGTGATATGAGCATGACTGTTAGGTGTGAATTGTTGGAAATTTGTGAGCTTATGGTTTTAAAAAGTGTGTACAGGTATTTTAGAATATAATTTTATGTATCGCTGTGTAATTTCTTACATCACGTACTTTTATATGTCGTAGTCATTCGCTGTCTGTCTCAGGGAATGAGTTGTATACTGTATCGATTATTCGGTTTGCCTGTCTCTCTTTAGCTAATCTGTTTTCATTACTTACTACGATTGTGACATAGAAAGGTTGTTATACTATACCTGAATAAACGGTTACAAGCATTGTTATACGCTTTTATATATTTACAATATAACCTTACCATAACTATAACAATCATTTTGTGCAACAATATATTTGAATTTTTACCAATATCAAAACTGAGATGTAATCATTGTATACATTTAAAACCAGTTGTAAAATGGCATGGATTCATTTAATTATGTAGAGGCTGTTTCGTATAATAAGACTAGATCCTGCTGTATTCAAAATTTGTTTTTGCGACTGTTTCACAAGGCACATCGGTCCTCATGGTAGCCTCCAATATAAGTATATTTATCTCTCCAAAGGTGGAGCTTGACACCCGGCGCAGTGACTACTCAACTCCACTAGGACACAAGCTTTCCTACGACCACACCAACTGTGACCTTGACCTCAGCACTTCGACCCCGCTCTCATGCACCTATTCCGACCGGGACCAGGCTGCTTCTTGGTTTGTCCAATCGAAAACCTGTCGCGAATCGCTGCTGGCCAATAGGAAGGCGGCGATGCTTCGAGAGGCAAAGAAACGGTATCTGGAAAAATGTACCCAGTCACCCTAAGAGTTCCGTTCAGATAAAGTTATTACTGCCTTCAAATACCCATCAGTCATACTATCAACTATCTCATTGAGATTACATGCTATATTTTTATTTAAAATTTACCCGCCATGATTTTCTTTCTCCCAATTTTCATTTTGTACTTGTATGTATTATATTCATCGTTGCGCATTATTACTTTTCATTTGTGAGATGACGTTGATGAAAACATTATTGTGGCTATAAATTCTGCTAAATGGTAAATACCTTTCAGCTGAAGTTTAAACATATTTGGTTTCTGATAATGACACATTCTCAAAGCATATACATACCCTTAACCCTATTCATTTTTTTTACATGTGAACAATACGATTAAAACATTTCTGTGTATAAAGCTACCGGATTGGATTCTTTGTATTTGAATAGATAAAATCTTGACTTCCTTAAAGGATAAAAACAGTAAACATTTACTCTAATAATGTCATTAAATAACTCTTTCTACGGTGTTTCAGAATCTAATATATGGTTAATGCTACATTATATCATAGGGTTCTATTGTATTGTTTTTTTATTTTCACAATTTTTGGCAGATATTAAACAACATAGTGTTGTAAAGCCTCTAACTTTAATTTATCTGCAGTTGTAGCACACAATTTATCCGATATTATAAGAATACGTTTGTAATAAACAACTGTTTATACTAGATTATTTCTAAAACAATTGAGTAGTTCCATAATGGAAGATTATATTGCGGGATTTCCTCATAGTCTTATTTTTTATTATTAAAGCTTGCATATTATTATCATTATAGTATATTAAATTAATTAATATTATTGAAATATTGTTATATAAAAACCTTCATTAATAATACGACTAGTTAGTAATCCCGAAATGTAATCATTGCTTACGGAATTATTCAATCGATCTCTTTTTATTATAATAGATAATTATGAAGTTGCCGTCAAGCCATATAACTTTAAATCATAGTATAGCATAATATATCTATGGTATTGTTTTCAATTTATATTGTGTCGCTATTTCTGCTATTCCAAATAATAATAGGAATTTATTGGTTTTTGTTGAGTAAGAATAATAGAGTTACTAATGATTGTTTTAAATTTTAATATGTTTTATTTGCAACATTCTCTATACTATATAATATTATATAGTGCTATGTGCCTTGTAAGCTGAACATAGCGGTTTTTACGCTTTCATAACGCCGGCCCCCTTTCTTACTTTATCTTTTAAGGGGGAAATAATAATTTTGACCACATACTGTGTCGCAGTTTTATTCCGAAATAAATTGGTTAGGGGCGTGCTTTCTTTATACTCTGGCTGTCTTTTTTATAAATCGGTCCAAATATAGCAATAAGCTACTAGAAAATATTATCTTTCAATCTTGCGGTATTATCTATGATGTTACACAACTTTACCATATCTTGTTTTTTAAAGATGTTACCTTTCATAACTTATCTCTTAACTGAGTTGTTTCTGGTTAATTAAAAACATAGTAATGCTGCAACATTATTTTTTCTTTTATAACATTTCTTATATTCTGTCTTTTTATTTGAATTAAACAGATGTTTGCTTAGATACGTTTTATGTTGTTTTGTTATCAATACTCAAGGGATATTTATTTATGACAAAATTCATGTTTACCTTGTACAGCTTTTATATGTTTGTTAATAGTATGATTAAATTCAATCTTTGTCGTGTTTTATTAAAATTTTCATTTTTGCGTTATTAAAAAAGACTTTCTAAATAAACTGATAGTATTCACACTTGTAATGTGTACGTGGTTATATTAATAAATTCTAGTTTGAATATATTTTACTATTTTGTGCCAAAGCTGTCTATTAAACTTTCATTTTTAAATAGATATTTTTTCATAAGCTAGAGATGATTAATTCCGTTTGAGATTAAATAATTATTTCTGCTAATCTGTTTCATTTTTTATATAAAAAAATATTAATTTCTAATAAAGTTCTCGCATTTAAATAGTTCACAATTTAAACAAATTGGTGTGATTTCCGTAGCATAATGTTGAAATTAATAAGATAGAGGGAGCCAAAAAATGCTACTATAACATTTTTTAAAGAACAGTTAGTAAATCGTAGCCTTTAATTTAGTTGTAAAACAAACCTACAATGTATTTATAGGCTAGTCAGAAAGTTGAAATGAGAGCAGCAAACTGGTTTAGTTCTAATTGATTATTATTTATTCGTAGATCTGTGGATTAAAATAGTTTGTCTGGTTCTTGTAATGTTCTCTGGCTCTCATGTGTATTTTATTCTCTGATGTGGATTTGGCTGCAGATGTTGCATTTAACCGAATAAACGCAGTATAGTATGGTCCCTGTCTCAGACATGCTCGTTTTTTTGATTAGGCAGTTTGTAAGGTTGTACGGATTTGTTGGGGTAGCTGCAGATTTCTATATAGGGCTTTGAATTGGTTGTCAACCGCATCTTCTAAACATGGGATGTGGATCTTTCTGGCTTACTGTTGTTTTTACGCTTTCGTCGTTTAGTACAATTGGGTAATATGTGTGGCCTTGGGGAATCCTATCATCTCCTTCACGGTTTTGTAGAAATAAGTAAGATATTTTGTGGTTTTCGTTGCATCAGAGCATCTCGAGGTAATTCTGTTGGTTTCGTTATGGATAATATTGGCTTTAACGGAAACAGGAAGAACTGAATCGTGATGAAGAAAGATATTTTTTTTAGCCAATTTTCTGTAAAAAATTGAAGTATTGTTCGTAAAAAAGTATGTACGCAGATGAGGGGGGATAGACGAAGGCTGCGGCGCATTAAATTGAGGCGGCCATGAAAAGAAACAAGACTTGCCATACTACTGCTATTATTATTGAGAATGCCGCCTGCCACAGTAGTCCTTATCGAGGAGTCAGCAATCCCAATTCGGAGCATATATTTTTACGTAATACACCATTCATTGACTGTTAATAGAGAGCCATACAACTACGTACCTTACATAACATTATTACGATTATGGGACATTAATTTAATATTAGAAGATAAAAATATAATTGGATAATACATCAATTTTGTCATTACAATATAAATATAGTATTAATGTACCCAGCTAATATAATCAATTATACAATATATATGATTTTCTAGTATGCTATATAAACACCGTTAAATAATTGCCAAAAAAGTACTGTGAAGCATTGTATTTCAACTGCGTACATGCGTTATATCCTTCTATGGGCGAATTGTGGCAAAAGCGTACAGGTGCGTACACAGGGGGTCAGAATTGATATATAATGACTGCATACGTACTTTATGGGCGGTCTCTTCAAGAGTCAGTGAGGACTGCAGACTATAGTCAGATATGAAAGTATTTTATGGTAAATATTGTTTTGAATTTGACCAAAAACTACAATTTGCAGCAAAAAAATAATTTTTTAAAATAAAATGTCAAACTAAAAATGTTTCAGAAATCAGACAATTGAAATATATTAAATAATGAATTTGTAATACGTACTTTAAAATTGTTGTTAGTTTTATTTAATTGTTCTAATTTAAAAATACAGGTAAAGATATTTTTTTTCATAATTAAAAAAAAATATGGATACTTTAAAGGAAATTCTATTGAAAAATTCACATCCTTTTTTTAGTTTACAAACATGTTTACGGTATAAATATAATCTAAATAATAATTTTTAATTAAAAAAACTAAATGTTACGATAATGTCTAAACAGATTCAAAATTTGTAATAGTTACAAATAAAAACTGTCAATTATAAATTGTATTACAACTAATATTTTTCAATGTTCCAAAACTTTTTAATAATTATATTTTGCATATTGCAGTATTTTTTTAGTTTTCCCTATATAACATTATTTCTAGAAAGTAATCCCATTATTACAAAATTTTAATAACCTGCTGAATTCGCTAGCTAGTTATATCCTATTTTATAATAAATTGACTGTGGGATCATATAAAAACAGATATCTTTAATTTTGGCAATTTGACAAACAATTTTTTTTCGCATTACATTGGCGAAACTCAATTTTTCTCATAATATGTTTTACCGACATTTCGCTTTATTGTTAAGAAAAAACTTTATGTTTTAAAAAATGTAAAATAGTGAAAAGACCAGAAAAGTTTTTTGACAATATAATTCCAAAAAAACAATTATAAAATTTAACTGAAAATGTTGTGAAATTAAGTATTTTTTAATTTTCAGTTAAATTTTTCAATTAGTGTGATTTGTACCAAAAAAAAGATATTGATTAAATTAAAGAAACGTTTTGCCATTTAAAAAAATATTTTTCAGTAAAAATTACAATTATTTTGGATACAATTCAGTCAATATTTTTTGGAAGTATTATTTTTTGTATGTAAGTAAATAAATATGAATTTCGTCAAAAATTATATTTTAATAGGAGTTAATCTCTTAAATCAAAATTACAGCTTTGTATTTTGATATAATTATCTTCATTATAGATGAATACATACATACCATATTTTAACGCAATATTTTGATGTTAGTTTTTATTGATAGAATATAGAGTTTTCTTTGTCATTTGGCGGTGTTGAGGAGTTTTCATCTAGATACAAATCTAGTTATTACTTATATTTACTTAATGCGACCAAGTAGGTTTTTGTATATTCTAGGTAAAATGAAAATTTATATATATATATATATACTAAAATATATGTTGTCTTTAAAAACTGGGAGAGTTTGTACTGTCAGTCAAATTGATTTGCAGTAAATGTAAACAGATTACTTTGTAATTTTATAAAATATAATAAATTTTTATAATTATAATTTTTTTATAATAATTTTATTAGATAAAATCTAATAAAACAAACCTGCTGTCATACTATAATATTAATCTTATAGCCTTTTTTAAATAATGTAAAACAGTATTTATAAAAAAATATATTATATTTAACAAAACAAACAATATTGACACATAACTATTACATATTACTATATATGTCAAAAGTAGTATTAGTACATGCGTAAATATTATAGTAAATAAAATAAATAAATGGCGCAAATTACGGCACGAAAATATAATTAAGAGTTCACAAAGGAAGAAACCACACGAATGAATTCCAGTGGATTATCAGCATGAACCCAATGTCCTGCGCCGGGGATTTGAGAAATCTTTACGCGGGGGAATAGCCTCTCTATTTCTGGTTTATCATTCTTTCTAGAAGAAAAGTTATACACACCGTGTAAAATAGTGACATTTAAATTCAATTTAAAAAATGGAATTGAAATTAATTCAAGTTAAAAATGCAAACAGCAGATTAAATAGTCGAGTACAAACTTCCACATTTATCGATTTTCACAAATACAAAATGTATTTCTAAAAAAATAACTATAAACTAAATAATATAACAATGAATCTATACGACTCCAGTCTACACTCATATATAACTTTATTAATATTGTAGTACAAAAAACACTTAAAAGGAGTAGAAAAATAAATAAAAGTGATTGCACAAATAATTTGACACCCCCTTCTTACACAATATTATACTTTTTAACGAGTTAAGAATTTTAAACTTTACCAAATCTCACTCTACTGATTTTCGGCGAAGCGTCAAAGTTCAACAAAGAATCAATTCAATTATTAATTAATCAATAACACTGTGCTAGATGGTGCTACCCCCAGCCTTCCTCCAGTACATAGATAATGTATGAAGGATCATATAAGCGAACTAATAAATAATCACTAATACCACATAATAATATAACACTTTGTACCAATGAAGTACATAGTTATAAGTACGTACAAAACTTAGCTGCTATATAATTTCTATTTATTAATAAGTTTTACCGATGTACGGAAAATTATAACATTGTATACATATTATTTGAAATGTTGTCAATAAAATAATCTTCTTATGTATGTGTGTGTCGCCGGCTAATATCAGGTGAAACAAAAATTAATCAATGGATAAAAAAATTATTGTAATAAAATAGATGTTGAAGACCTTTGAATACCTCTAAATTCAAAATAACACACTCAAAACCACTTTCTCGTGTCTTATGTTTGGAATTCTATTCGGAATTCAGGTTGCCTTTTTGATGTATGATTTAGTTCTGGTGATAAATAGGTTGCATGTTATATACATATTTATAATTAGATTTATATGTTTAGTGTAATGGTTAATGATTAATTTAGTATACATATTTTTGGGCTGAGTACTCTAAACATGTATTATTTGTTCCTTGCGGTATTAAATCGTAAGATGTATTGACAAGATCCACATTAGAGCCACTATAGGCCTACTTGCAAAATGAAAGAATGTCCACATGAAATAAATATTCATATAAATAAATATTTCGTATTTTAATTAAAATAAACCAATTGCAAACGCTACATATAATTATAAAAACAAAACTAGAAAGTTAGAATGATGAAATGTTTAATTATTATTATGATATGAATATGGAGACATTTTTATTACCGAACATTTATCTTATTAAAATATTTTTACTTCTGAACAATTGAGATAAAGAAACAGTCAACACAGGAAAATTAACTTTGCCCATTTCATACATACAGGTTCAAAACAATTATATACAAGGAAGGGTCAAACAACTAACAACAATATTAAAGATTATTTTAATAGTTTCTATATATTGTACATACAAAAATGTTGAATGTCACATAATTAATGCAATACTGATATGCATGAATTTTTACTTTTAACTCACTTCTTATGTTGAGCTCTATAATAGCTTTGATTATATAATATAAATAGATAGATAATATTTATTGTATTGAAGTGCGAAAGGATGAAATTTAAATTAATTTCAATCGTATAATAAATGTGTAATAGGAGAGTAAACATTTTTAAAGTGAAACGTTTTTTTCAGGTTTTCCCGATTAATAAATGAATCTAAAATTAGTTCTTCTAATAAAATAAACAAACGAAAGATTGCCAATAGTAGCATATTTTAACACCATAAACGCAATAATTTGTATGAATGAAATCGTCAGAATAAAAAAAATTATAAGCTTACTTGACTAGGTTAGAATTTGCCCCGGTGACAAAGAGTGTATCCCCATGAAATGGCTCTGAAAACTTGGGGAAGCCAACCAGGTCGGGAAGTCCTCTCAGCAATTCCGTGAGATCTGTTCGCCAGACAATGCCACTCCCGTCGTTGATCAGATTGGACACCAGAAACTCACTGACTTCATGATCCTGAAGGTACAGATGATACAGTCTCTATTTGCAGCAGATCATAAGTTGCAGGTCAACTTCAAGTGATTATATTTCTAAACAGGGTTAGAGGGTGTTAGCAGATGTTTATATATCAGTATTAATAATAGTTAATGATCGTGGGTGACTAGGAATACCCGCTTCCTACTATAGTATTAGCTAATACACACGAACCAATATACTACTAATTTAAAATGTTTTGTTCAAAAATACAATTATTGCGCACTTTCTATTATAATTTATTTAATTTGTTAATTCAATGTACTGCAAAATTGTAGTAACCGTCAATTTGGCTAATTTATCTGCCATTTATTAAAAAAATATATGTAGGTATTAAAAAAAATTTAAATTATCGTAAATATGTAAAAATAAATTTGTGAATAAATAACAATAACATAACATTATTAATTTAATTAAAACTCTTTACTTGTACAATTATTAGTAATAAAAATAAAAGATATATTTTATTGTAAATAAAAAATCAATTTGACAATTATAATAGGTATATCAGAAACTATGATTTAGAAATATAAACGCACGATTGATTAAAAAAAAGTAAATTAACGTTGAAAAATTCTAATTTAAACATTTCAAAATTTAAAATAAAAAGAGTACTAAAAATGCAGAAATGGAATAGAAATTTATTTTAAAAAATTCACAATCATCTCTAAAATTATCAAAGTTTCCATATATATTTTTATAGTAACTTCCCACTTTTCAAAATAAAAAGTACTTTATAAACGGTATCTGTTATACCTACATAATTGGAATTACTAAAAATACACAACAAAATACTATAAAAGAATAAAGAAACAATTTTAAGTAAATGATTGTGCAGATATTATTCAAACGGTTAAATGTATTGTGTATATTTTTTCATAAAGTTTAAAATTTAAACTAATATTAAAATAATTTTTACTCGAAATTTGGAAACCCATTGTTAACAGAGCGTAGGTGAGTCTATTGGTCTGTTTCTGTGAGGATTTACATCCAAGACCAACTAATCTACAACAAAAAACTTTCCCATTTGAAGGACCAATAGACTGGAAAAGAAAGAAACTCCTACTTTTTGTAAAATGATAAAAACACACACTAAATCTATTAAAATGGCTAAATAAACGATAGATAAAATCAGTTCACAACCTATACCATAAAAGTAGGTAATACTCTATCACTTGTAGGCCTATACAACATGTACTATATATACGAGTCGACTACGTAATAATTAATTCATTAAGTAAGTAGTAGGGAAAGAGCTCCTCTACGTCTCTTAACTCAAACTGACATTTTGTGAAATCTATCTCAGAAACCCGCCTACGCATTTCGCACTAGCATATTGACTACTGAATCAAAAAGACTATATGAATTAG
>JAUZND010069436.1:0-39310 GCA_034780555.1 Coelogynopora nodosa | reverse complement strand
ATAAATTTGCATAGTGTTGTGGAACTATCTTAACCTTTTTATATTAATTATGCCAACACAAAATATTTATCTTATTAGTTGTATACTTAAAGTCTAACTAAAGTCTAACTAAATGTGATAATTTTCCCACTATATGTTAATGTCATTTTCAGCCTTGAAAAATTTGTTTCTAGTTTTTTCTTTTAATTGAGAGATATTTACGGCGCAAACTCTAGAGAATGATTTAAAGGAGATCAATGCGTTATTTGTAAAGTAAGATTTGTTAACAGCATGTTAAAAATGCGAAGAAGGTTGAAACTTCTTAATTTGAGATATGTAGGATAAACTTATGGACGGAACAGAATTATATTTATTTAGTGGTGAATACGATCTGAATGTAAAGTTACAAATGGTATGAGCATGATAAATTAACTTGTTGAGAGATAAAGCATAGTATAGCCCATGGGAAAAAGTTGATGATTACAATAAATAATTCTGTCAGTTGCAATACGTGAGACGGAACTGAATCTGAAATGGTGAACGAATAAGCTGATCCATTTCCGAACTATTATAGGTATACGTTTATGGTGAACACTGGAGGCATCGTTGTATTAAAAAATAAAGGATTGAGAGATTTTAAAAAATAAGAAGGAGTGAGAATAGTAAGAGATGAAATGGGATTTATGGAAACTGAATTGTGGTAGATTATATAATTTTAAGTCTATATTGAAGTACTATTTGATCTCTAATAGAAATATTGCAGTATTTGGCGATAGTGACATAGTATTTAAAAACTTTTCAAATATTACATAATAATTTATCCTTGATGATAGCTGAAATTGATGTTCTCGCATATTT
This sequence comes from Coelogynopora nodosa, assembly GCA_034780555.1. NCBI lineage: Eukaryota > Metazoa > Platyhelminthes > Proseriata > Coelogynoporidae > Coelogynopora > Coelogynopora nodosa. Next base: position 38,473 of record JAUZND010069436.1, on the reverse strand, counting down.
CTCGCCTTTAAAGTCATTAAAATATTTTAAATATTTTTTATTTATTTATTTAATATTTATTAAAATATGTGCAATTATTTATTAAAAGTTAGGATTATAATGAAAGAACCAAATGCAAATATTTACCTTATGTAATATAAACAAATTATCCGTCTTATCTGTAAACCAATATGTTATACGTAATACAATGTGTATACTTTGTATTAATTCCTGAAAATTAATATCATAAATTATGTCAGTGTTTATATAGAGACAATTAAATCAAAATATGAATGTGAACACCAAAAACAAATTTTAAAAAGAGCAGTCCGTATCTTCATGTTCTCACTCTGCCTTCCTCCACCTTTTAGAAATGTCGGCTGGTCAGGTTCAAGTATTTGTTTCCACTCTACTTAAACAGTGCAATGCAAGTGTTGAACAGCCCTTTTTGACAGCACTCAGCAATATCTTCATATTCTCGTCCTCTGACCCCGATCACTCCACAATCCAACTTAATGACACAACTATTCTCTCGGACACGAATGCCTCTAACTTCCATCATGAATTCTCACAGAACCATCTGGATCATGTGCTACGTCATCTATGGTCTCTGTATACACCAGGACAGTCTTCGCCCCTTCCCAGCCTACTTTCCTCCGCCGCACTACACAGCCATTCTATCACTGTCCTCAGATTTCTATCTGACAGTCTAAAGCAGTCCGCTCTTGCCAACCAACGTGATTTAGCCGAAAATCTTCTGGACCAATTTATTGTGAATCGGCGAGGCACATGTCACCTTCTGCTCGACCTAAACAATCAAACATGTAATTTTGATGAGGCATACGGACTTCTCTTGTCTCTACCATCCCTTGTAGCAAATGTGTTTCAGGGACAAGTTAGAGCTTGCCAGTCATTAAGGGGTGATGAATTTATCGTGTGTGTTCTTACAGACTGGATTGACCTTATCAATAAGGACCAATTATCTGATCACTTTGTTCTTATTCTTGCCAGTTTCTTTGGACGAATGTGTTTTACTGGTTACGGCGACTCCGTATGGAACTTTCTTATTCCTATCTTTTCTGCCAAATCACAACAATGGATATCAAAATTGTCATCTATATTGCAGCATATTCCAACCAGATTTATTGACTCTGCCTTGCAACCTCTCTTTTTGAAATCTTATTCATCTGGATTAATATATCGATGTCTTGGAGATTTTATAATATCAAATCTAAGATTGTTAAGTCTTATTAAAAAAATTATTTTTTTGAGACATTACTCTAGTTGCAATGTTTTACACAATATATTCGGCTACTTACGTCTATCATCTCCGACGAAAATGACTCAAATGTGTTTACCACTATTAAAAGTATGGGCTGATGGCAACGTTATTAGGTCAACATCCTATCAACAACAGCTTTACATCACCTCTGCTCTAATCATATGTGTCGCCTTAATGTCGGAAGAACAACTGCAATCATTAGAAATGGAGGCGGTAGCAGAACTACTGCCTGGAGTTTCGGCACACCTAGAATCTCCGCTTTTAGCAATTCGTTTGCTGGGAATGGTAGCAGGAGAGTACTTGACTACACGTTGGAATTTGTCTACTGACGGGAATACACTGAAATTTGAATATGACGAGAGTGATGATACACGTTTGTTAAAGTTATTGTTTGTGCCACGTAGTGCTGATCAACAACCGCGGATAAACATTTCAAATCTTCCAGAAGCCCTTCAAAGGGTCACTCTTGAAACTGAAAATATCGCTTCTGTTTCCCAAATTAAAATGGATCCTTCACCAAAAGAAGATTTGGACAGTGATGACGATGAGTTTAAGCCAATGCCGATGAATAACGATGCTCCTCTGAAACGAGGCAAAGAGCCACGCTATATTCGTGAATGTATGGACGGATTATTATTATCCAAGCCAGAAGATATGGACACCTTTACAGCTTGTGTTAATTCGGCTGAACATCTTATCTACGCCCATAAGACGAGTGTTTCAGAAGTAGCGCTTGAATTCACTCGAATTATGCTGCACAGCACCCCACAGTGTCATATTGACAATTTCCCAGGCAAGCGACATCGTGCTCTGTTGGCTCTCTGCCTTGTCTGCCCCAAACAGGTTGCTCCATATTTATGTGTTGAGTTCTATCAGCCTCACTATAGTTTAACTCAACGCATGGATATGCTGCAAGTGCTGGCCGACACAGCTAATACATTATCTATGCCCGACCAATACAAGCCGGAACACACCAGTACGGTTACAATTCGGGATATAACTCCAAGCGAGAAAGATAAATCCCCTACTCCAACTTACTGGAAAGAAATAATTGCGGAGAGGCTTGAGAAGAAAACACGACGATTCACTAATGGACCAAAGAATTCTTTGCCTCCGAATACTGTAAATAAGTTTGCTCCATATGCTGGTGAATTCTTTTTTGATCTATTACGGCTTTATGACCGTCGTACCGATGGTAGTTTCGACCTTCTAGGTCGCGATTATATTGTGCTGAGTCGCCTACTCTATACACTTGGAATAATATTCCACGCTGCTATAAATGCACCGGTTCTGCGAAAGATGACGCTCGCCATGTTGGACTATTTGTGGACAGTTCGAAGTCACCCTGAACCCAGTGTACGTCGGGGAGTTGTGTTCGCACTTTGCATGGTTTGGCTGACTGCTCCGGGACACTTTTTCTTTCCGGAGTTAGACTCAGAGATTCAGGAATGGCGATTTTGGCTGGACCGAACAAATGCGAATGATAGCGATGCTGAATGCAGAGAGTTGTCTCACGAGGCACTCTCACTGCTCAGCAAAAAATATCAAGAAGTCATTAAAGCTGTCACTTCTGATTAATTAGTTTTATTTATTGTATATAACTCTTTCGTTTGTATTTTTGAACATTTTCTGAACAAATTTCGATAACGATTGTGTAACATTTATTATTGTCAAATTGATGTAAACTTTTGTTGATTAATTTCATGAAATAGTATTATATATTTCTATAATCTTTTTGTTGAGTAAAATTTACTTTTTCAATACTGTTTTAGTTTTTCTTTAATTTTCTTTTGCATTGTTTCTTAAAGTTTACATAATTTTGCTTATATATATATATATTAATATATTTTTAATTATATTATTAACGTTATTTATTTAAGTGGTTGTCTTACATTTATATACACTTATCCTTGTTTTACCTTGGAACATGTCAAAAACATTGTATCAGTTTTCCTTTGCGTTTCTTTTTAAAACAGTTTAATGCTGTTGAAATATGTATAATGTTGTCAGTGTTCTCTAACATTCTGAAAATGTAGTATTTTTAGATTAATTCATTTTCATTCTAATTTTAGCATTTAAAAAAGGCATTTTTTAAAAAGTTTTGAATACCTATATATGTTAGAAAATATATAATTATTTTGTATTATAATTAATTATATACCTACAAATTTTGTAATGAATGTTCAACGTACTATATTCTGCCGTTGCAAGATAAATAGAATATAATTAATATACCTCTACATATCATTGTTTACAATTGTCGTTTGTTCTCTAGACCTATTTAAGTATTTTAAGTATTTTAGACCTTATAAGTATGTTTTCAAAGCATTATGAGTTTTGAACAATTTTGTTCTAAAGACTTGTGAAAATATCCAAATCGGTTTTTCACGGTAACTCTGTGAGCGATTTTATTGATAAAATGTATTAAACTTCTAAAAAAATGGTTATTTATATAGATAGCTAAAGTCCTTAATGTCATAATTGTCATAAAATCAACAGACTAAATTAAATATTAATGATTGGCAACTTTTATATTAAATGATAACATGACTAGACATCAGTCATACAAATTAACTTATCGATCTATTGTATGTTTATAAAATGTGTAGAGAATTATAACAACAGAAGTCGAACCTTTACTGTCTTTGTCTAATATTATTAAATCAATTATCATCCTTTTTTACTCGATGAAGTGCTGTATTTATAATAAAGTGAAGAGATCAATTATGATAAAAGTAGGTTTTTTGATGATTGCTGTAAAATAAAGTTAAGCATTTTTACTTACTGATAGTATTTAGGATAGTATTAATGATGCCTATTTAGGATATCATTTACCTAATTGCATATTATTTCTAGACACATTACCTACTGTTCATCAAAATGTGTTACAAGTACATAGCTATTTTTATAAAAAATATATGCCAAATTTACCTAATTGTATACGTACAATTGTTTAAAATTTATATTATTTATTCATATTACGTAGGTATATGTAGTACATATAAAAAATAATTTATTACACAGTCATTGCTATTATAAATTATGAATACAATAACTATTATATATGACTGTGTTTATAAAAACGATAAACTAATAGCTATGCCTTATCCAAATATAGATTCTAAATATAGAACTTAATTTCAAGACAATTTTCTAAAATAGAAGCCGTACTGAGAGGAACCCATTTTTTATATGCACCCGTAAAGAAAGGGTTAATGTTAATAACATTGTGTGCCATGCTATTAAGATGGTTAAATTCCTTCTAAAGAAGGTCATTTTTAGAATTCCGCAGAGAGTGTAGATCATAAATTATTCTGCGTACTTGTTAGTTAAGCAGCCAAAGCAAAGTGGGACTGTGATAGTTCTCTGTAAAATGCCACTAATTATTGCATACCAGAAAGAACTATAAATTGTTCTCGAACTCGTTAGCGGCCAATCAGAAAATAATCTGTTTTAGGCTCCAAGGCTGGTAGTATCGTTGATGGTGGTAGTAGGGGTTGCTTCGTCAAATCATTAGAGAAATCAATATATAAAATATCATGTAACAAGTTAAAGAACACGGTGAGGACACAGGTCTTAGCTAATCCTTTGCTATCAACGAATACAAACTGATCGTTGAAATGTTTGGAGTCTTTTTCAGGGTCATGCATATGCGGGAAAGTTTTTTAAAATGGTTTAGCGTTGCATTTTGGGATCGTAGTGATGTTTGCGAGTTTAAAATATAGAGAATCTTTCCAGTTTTTACGGTTTTAACATAAATTTGTTGATAAATGGAGTAAGAAGTAGATAACTTTCTCTAAATGTCCAGTAAGGCCGGTCGTCAATGTCCTGAGTGCTGTTTCTGTTTCTTCGATTGTAAATAGCTTTGATCGATCCGGCATTGGTCATATTAAACATGAAAATGGTGTTAAGCCGTTCTTCGTCGCCATGTTTTTTTAATAGTCAAATTGATATTGAATTTTATTTTCAATTTTTTATTACAACTTTATGAATAGATTCAAAATATATTTACGAAAATTGTAATTTCATTGCTATTTCAGAAGCCTGTATGGCATGAATGTCCTGTTGAAACCTTATTTTTAAAATCTATATTAGTAATAATATATTGTCCGAATGTCTTATGTTAAAATTATAGTTTGGTTAGACTTTGTGTAATTTATACTTACTGATTTAACTTAGCTCAATAATACGCTAAGGTATACTTATATAGTAAACAAAAAGAGATTTCCAAAGTAAGTAATGTCACTGGGAGGTAAAAGGTGAAATTTTACTGTCTTTATCAAAAGACAATATTTTAAAGATTTTGTAATGAAATTGATAGTACAATGTTTAATTTATTCGATTGGACTTATATAATTAATATTTCTTTAATAATTTAATTACTGGAATATTGATTGCCAGGTAATTTACGGACAAGCCTTCCCAAACACGTTTAATAATATATAGAATAAGCAATATTAGAACTTTAAATTTTTGTTATACAATAACGTTGCGACATAAGCCACATTAAACCTTCGAGGGTCCTATTTAACTTGCAATATAAAGCAAAAAGTGGAAGTAAACTTGCTGTTCACTATTTCAAAGTCGATTATGAAAATAACGATGTGTAAATATACAACTTGCCTTTATTTTTTACATAGATTGTACATTCAGTCAAGTATTATGCGAGCGGGGGATATTTAGCCCGTAAAATCAAAGCCACATCTTATAACAAAAATAATAATTTCATTTTACAATAATATTTGTTTAATATATTTTCCTTTTTATTGTCATTTCTGCACACATAGTGTGGTAAAGAAGCTGTGTTCTATGACATTTATTATTTTAAAACTCCTTGAAGCATAATAACATCTAGTTTAAATATTTTTGTATTAATCAGTTTTCAAAAGATATTTAAAATGATTATTTTCCTATAATCCTAATAACTAATTATAACACGCTTGTTACTTATTAACTCTTGAATAATCGATATATTCAATAATTGTAAAACTTTTTTAACCGCGTAAAAAACATATTTCTCATCTCCATTTAGCTACATTTTCGCACCAAACAGAATGGACAGTCTCAACGTTCTGCAGCAGACTCTGCAAGACCTTTCCGTCCCCTGTTCGCCCCATCCTCTCCCTAACTCCAACGGGAACGCGATTATTGAACCATGTTCAGAAGATGTCATAATTCACCGTCCGCTGCAGGTGGAAGTGTGTCGTCAGCGTCGATGTGTTGTTCGGAAGGATATCCTGGAGACCAATATAGTCACTTTTCTACGTCAAAATTTCCCAACATGCCATGTACCGATGACAATTACAAACTTTACCAGTCACGCTTTTCTGCTTCAGAATGTTGCCTCGATACACGTACGTTTACTTATGTTATTCATTTATTTTTATTTTAAATAGTGAAAATTATTTGTATATTTATTTGTACATTGTACTGTTTTCTCATCTGACAGTTTTATGGTTGTGTATAGTCATATCAAATTCCTACATGAATAATAAAAATATTAATGTTAAATTGCAAATATTTTGTCGTCTTGGTAGAACTGTGATAAACAAGGATTTTCATCATTCTGAGTATTTGAGGATATTCTGTCTTATTTGTCCGATAATGGGAGTGAGAGATTTGATGTTGCAGTTTCTTCTTTCTAGAAGCTATTTGGATCCATAATAAATATAATTATGTAAAAAATGATTTTTTCAATTCACTGCAGTCCCATTTTGGAATCGTATTTAAAAAAATTGAATTAGCTTTTATTGACTTCCAACATATACATAAATATATTGTAGCCTATATGCCGAAGCAATCAATAAATGATTGATTCATATAATTATTATTATTTAAATATATGGCTTCAATTTTATGTTAACTCATACAATTATCATTTTATTATTCCGTCCGCATAAAGTTTTTATTTATTTGAATTTATTAAATCGCATTTTGTAACAAATTACTATCAATTTATAACATATTACTAATATTTATACATATATTATATTTATAGTGAGTGTATAATATGCATTAAACTGCGGTATGGCATATTTTTAAACAGATTTTGACATGAACATTTTGTACGTATATTCATGTGAGATAACACAATTTATAAATAATTTGTACAGTTATGTGTAATTTAATCCGAAATATTTCGTTTTTTAGAATGACCATGAAGATTATAATATAAAGATGTATTAACATTTTAAAACTCGTAAAAGTTAGTTATGTCTACTACAGTAGGTTATATATATGTATGTAGGTTATATATTATTTTATAACAGATAATCCACTCAAAATCGATTCCCGATATTTCTAAGGAATATGTATTAAGAATACATCGTCGTATTTGATAATTATAACACTTCTAATATCCTACTCAATATTGATTTTCCACTTGGGTCAATGATTTCCGCTACGATCTTATGGAAAATTCCTTCAAAATTACGGAATTTAATCATGAAAAAAATATTAGGAATCATTTATGTACAGAGTTTAGTTTTAAACATTTTTAATTAGTTCCAGTTTAGCGTATTCCACAGACTTAAAATCTGGTCATGTTTTATACTTAATGCTTTCAGTGAAAGCAATTTTGGAATTTTGGTATTTTTCTTTTTGTTATTTTATTGTGGATGTTTGTTCATTAGTTGTAAATCTTCTAGAAACTGTATTACTTTTGCTCATAATATTTTTAATGCTATCGTTCATTTTGTAATCTTCAAACAAAATTTTTTTGGTATATGCTTCTATTCGGATTAATTTTTTATTTGTTTTTGGCTACTAGGTTGTATTTAAGACATTTTTTAATTAAAGTTCTTCATTACTGCCAAAAATTCAAGTAATATAACCTATATAAATTGAATTTTATTTATTTAATATCAAACAAATAACGTTGCCATTACTTCCTCAGATGGTATTGACAGAAGACGATTATGGCGCCAGTTCGATCAACCTGGCCAACTGTTATCTGGATATCCACATTTACCAACTGAACAAGGAAGGCCAAACTATGGAGGAGCTGGAGCACGACGGGGAACAAGTTAGCGCCGCGAATCACTGGACCCTGCCCTCTCTCGAATTTGATGGAATGTGGGAGTCGCTCATCTATGATCGAGACATTAAGCAGCAGTTACTTAATTATGCCAAGACTGCGCTACTCTTTTCCGATAAGGCGGTGAGTGTTGACTGTATATATTGTCTTCTGACATTAAGATAAGGGATTGCGAAGTTAAGGCTTTCGAAGCGCATTTTATTTAAATGATTTTTTGGGGACTTAATAATTTCCAGATTGTAAATATTTGTATTAAAAAATCATTTATTTAGTGAGATATTCCTAAATCTGTCATGATCAACATTCTTCAAACAGTTCAAGTCTCATAATTAATAGTTTCTGAATTTTTTTTTCTGTAGTATTTTTAACTATGATTATACTATTTCAGTGAAACAGTTATTTATATATATTTTTGTATATGTTATCTATAAATCTCATCTATATTGTTTTACTTTGTGGTGTATAATTTAGGATCATTCTCCGTTGTAAGGTTCACACTGCATGACGTGTAGTCGGTCACCAGTTTATGTGTGTATTTTATCACATGGTTATCTGGCCACTGGTTGTAGCTTATTCATGTTTTACCTCCTTTTTAACGTGTTCCACAGGCGTGACTTAATTACTATCTGATCATGTTCTAGGCCTGTTCTATTGTTCACAAGTAATGCTTGAATTGATTGTATTTTGTTTTATTTTTTATAGTTTTCGGCTACCGGTATTGATATTTTATTTACTATATATTATGATTTGTGTTATAATTTATATATTTTATCTGATAACTCCTTTAAGGTGTACTTAATATGACAAGTAAATTGATGGTGCTTTGATGTTTACATATTGTTTCATTTTATTTATCTACAATTTTATAATATAAGTTAAATAGGAACTCAAAAATTACTTCATGTAGGTTAGTATGAACATAATTTAATATTTACACATTTGGGTTATTACAAAATATTAGAGTTCGGGGGCTTTCTTTTGATATCAGCGATTGGTATGTTTAGAGTCTATCTTTATTTAGATGTATGTTTTTCTTATTTTTTATTCATAAAAATGTTTTAAACAAGAAAAATATTAAGAGTCTGGTGAATATAAGCTGTTTGGTACTATACAACTCAGGTCACTCCACCCTATTGTCCCATATTTCATCATCGATTATAATTATTATGATTTCTGTCACTATAGATTAGCAGAATGTGTGTTCAATATAATAATTTTAGATAATATAATTTATCACTTAACAGATTGTTATGTCTGCCTTTGATTAGCAAGAAATTTTTTTAACATTCCTTTGTTCATGATAATAGTTTTGTTATATTAGTGAGAGTGATATATTATATTTAGTGTCGAGAAAAATAACTAAAATGCATTCCATTTATTACTCTAAGTCAGCACTCTAATTTCTACACTGCATTATATTATATTAAACTTACTGTACGCTTCAATTCACAGCTAGAATATATAATATGTTCAGGATTCATTTAAAATTGATTAATATTGGACTGTTTGCATATCTTTATATACAGTACAACAATTTTTCTTTTTTTTTCTTTTTAGTCATCTGTAAACATTGTTACATATGCGTTTAATACATAAGTTGGTAGTATACGCGTAAAACGATAATAACGTTTGGACTATAAAATCTAACATTAATTGTGAATCATGATTTGTTTATTGAAAAATCATACGGAATAGCCTACAGCATGAAATTTTAAAGAAACTTTCAATCAACTAAGGAAAATTTAGTAAAATGCATAAATTCGGCAAATGTTTTATACTTTTCTGTAATAAATTAGTGTACTAAAATTTGTCAACAATATTATTTTTGTTTCAAAAGAGCAATGCGATACTATTACAAGCACTGTTTTGTCTTAGAAACAATCATTAACAACAACAAATGCCCCTCATCTTCTTCATAACATCATTAGCAGCAACAAATAGGCTACCCCTTATTCCCTTCATAACATCATTAGCAACAACAAATGCCCCTCATCTCCTTCATAACATCATTAGCAACAACAAATGCCCCTCATCTCCTTCATAACATCATTAGCAACAACAAATAGGCTACCCCTTATTCCCTTCATAACATCATTAGCAACAACAAATACCCCGCATCTCCTTCATAACATCATTAACAGCAACAAATGCCCCTCATCCCCTTCATAACGTCATTAGCAACAACAAATGCCCCTCATTTCCTTTATAACATCATTAGCAACAACAAATGCCCCTCATCTCCTTCATAACATAATTTGCAACAACATATGCCCCTTATCTCCTTCATAACACACGCATGGTTTCTCCACTTCTGAAAATATACAAGTCAAGACATTTTTTGACATAATCTGGAAAACCTAGAAATGTTTTAGAAATGTTTTGAAAATAATTATATATTTTTATTTATTTTTAGAAAATATTATAATATAAAATTTTACTTAAATTGCATGTCATGTTATGTAATGATTTAATATTAAGAAGTATATTTATTAAATGTAAAGAATGACACCTATTTATGATATAATTTTTAATTTATCTCTAAAATTATTTCCCTACAATAAGTTTGTAATTTCTGGAATTGTTCAATGAAGTCTCCGGAAAACTGGACAGAATTTTTCTATGAAAGTTCTACAATCATTCCCATGAGCACATTGATTTCCCCCATCCCATCCCACCCCGCGCTACATACTAGGTGTGCAGCAATATCGTCTCCTGGAATCGTGTGGTCTTGCTGCATGGCCCGCCCGGCACCGGGAAGACCTCTCTCTGCAAGGCTCTGGCGCACAAGCTGTCCATCCGGCTGTCCCATCGCTACCAGGTGGGTGAGCTGATCGAGGTCAACAGTCACAGCCTCTTCTCCAAGTGGTTCTCCGAGAGTGGCAAGCTGGTCCACAAGATGTTCCAAAAGATACAGGACTATATCGAGGACCGCAAGAATCTCGTCTTCGTTCTCATTGACGAGGTGGAGAGCTTTCTTTAATTGTTTTTGTATTCCGCTCTCAGTGACAAGAGTCAATGAGCCTCTAAATAAAGGCTGCTTCTTGTTCTTGTTACTCAGAGTTTTTACGCGACTGGTAAACTGAAAAAGACAAGAATCAATTGAAAATTTTTCCAAGACTTTGACAAAGCAGAAATAATATTTGTGAATTATTGTAAATAATTATATAATCTTAATTCCTTGCAGCAATAGCATTGTTTATCGAATACATTAAAACTATTATATTATTGTATCTATAATAAGATTAGTATGTTTATTGCGGCTGCATCGGTTACACATTTTAATAACTAAATTCTATATGTTATTACTTGTTTAATAAGTTTTTATACTTCGATCTCGTTATTTGGACAAATAATTGGTCCAAAATTGGTTTAAATAATATATATTTGGAGTTTTAAAAAAATTGATTAATGTCTTATAAATTACGCGGGAATCATGTTTTCACTCCTTCAAAAAAGCTGACTGTATGCTTTTGACATTCCCAAATACATACCACAAACCTTCAGGTTTCCTGCCACCTCATCTCCACACTTTGCCTTTGATAACATAAAAATATGGTTGTTTCGTGAAACTGTTTTTATGTTATTCATCTTCATATTAATTCTTTTATCACTTTCAGGATTCTCAATGTTTCTGTGTTCTTATCGATCGATTTGCTTCACAGATAATAATAATTCCTTCTGCACAATATGATTTCATACTTTTCAAATATTTACTTCTATTATTATGTAGAAAATTATAACCATATAATAATTTACAATTTTATAAAACTATATGTCGTCGTTTTTATCGTTTATATGTTTTTTTCCATTGTAATACGTATATCAAACAACTATAATTATAGTACTGGTGCAATAAAACATTTTTGTAAATCTATTTTATTAAAGGTTAATATTATGTGGGTAATAATTTCCTACATTTTTCTAAATAAATATATATTTGTTATTTTGTCCTCAATGATGTCATATACCGCCGTACTTTTATAACATAATAGTTTTTGTGTTTGGTTTTACCTTCTGCTATCATTCAGTTCCTATTAAATACAAATCGAATAAAGTTATACTAATGCCTATATTGTATTAGATAATATTGTGTTTCACAAATTAGATTAATCCAAGTGGAATCTGTCATTGTATGGCAAATTATTTAATTTAAGATTGATAATGTGTTATCATGTGTAGACTAGACTAGACCTACACTTTTTCTTTTTAATAAAGATATTAAATAGTTCTGAAAGTTTCAATAAATTCCGACGATTAGATTATTTTTTTCTCCAGTGTATAATGTTAATATTTGTTATACCCCCGCCCCCGCTTATTAATCATCACTGAATGTCCTTCTTACCAGGTGGAGAGTCTGACAGCGGTACGTCAGGCCGCACTGAACGGCAGTGAACCCTCTGATGCCATACGCGTGGTCAATGCACTGCTAACTCAGCTCGACCAACTCAAGCGCTTCCCCAACGTGCTGGTGCTCACCACCTCCAACATCACCGACGCTATCGACCTGGCCTTCGTCGACCGTTCAGACATCCGGCAGTACATTGGGCCGCCTTCGGTCCAGGCGATCTACACAATCTACTCCAGCTGCCTGATAGAGCTGATGCGCGCGGGCATTATCGACCCGCATGAGCAGCTTATGACGCACAAGATGCTCTCGGTGATGCGCTTCATGGAGAACCGGGTGTCGCAGCACAGCCTCGAGTTGTTGCGTCTGTCTGAGCGGAGTCTAGGGCTCTCAGGGAGGACGCTGAGGAAGTTGCCCTTCCTGGCCCACGCGCGCTTCATTGAGCAGTCCAAGGTGAGAATGTGTCTGCCTGTCGCTCGGGTATTCATTGTACAGATAGCATAGTAATAGTTCATGGGATATTATCTGGTTTGCGATGATAGCTATATTTCGTACAAAATAAGTTAATTGTTTTTATATAAAAATCAAATGTGAAATTTTCTGTCTGTTCTATTTGATTTGAATATAGGAGTATGTGCAATATATAATTCAAGTTTCTTATATTACTGCGGCATTTCGCCATAACACATTGTTTGTATTAGTATGCTCGAATATAATTGTCTTTAAAAAATCAATAAAAATAATGTCATAATTGATACACCAAATATCAATTTTACTTATCGGTTTAAAATGTTATTTATTGTTTTAATGAAGAGTTAATTTTTTGGAATTATGTTTATTGATCAATAAAAAAGCTGTTTTATCACTATTTTTTCACTAAAAAGTGAAAATTTTCATCTTACATATTTATTATTAGATAAAATAATTAAATTTAAATAATTTACGAAACATTTATATATATATATAATTTATATCATCGAATGTTGACTGTTATATTTATTATTTACTGTAGATTTTTTAAAATTATTTATTATTTGATATAAATCGATTTTTCTAATTGTTCTATACACTTGTTTTTACTGTTTTTACAGTTTTTTATAATACATTCACACTTGTAAATAGTATTAATTCTAATACTGTTTTTTGCAATACAAATAACATTCATATATTATATAATATTGCATTGGAATTTTATCTGAACCGATTAACAATGTTTGAATGGGAGTTACATAATATATTTACAATAAAAAGTTAATCTCTCCTGTGATCTTAAGATCAATTTAACAGTAATAATATTGTAATTTGTTTATTTCAAAATACAAGTTTGAATCCACTTAGATATTAATTAACTAACAACTGAGAAGTTTAAAAAACACAATAATTAAATATGTCGATAGAATTAAAAAATATTTTCTAAAACTAAATAGTTTTAAAATAGTTGTGTTTAATGATAAAATTTTCCTTTTTGACACATTTTATAACTTCATTAAAGTTATTATGTGAAATACTTTGACAATCTTTAAATATACTAATTTATAACCATACATATTTTTTGTTGTTTTAAAAATAATTTTTAATAAAATAAATTTATACATTTAAATCGAAGGGAATTTTAGTCTATTTTTGAAAAAAAAACTTCTTTCACACACATTCCACGTATTTAAGGAAATAAATATAGTTTATTTCGTATAGTAACTTTTATTCTGCAAATGAGATGTTACTTCTATATTATCTATTTTACCCAACAATAGATGTTAATTCGCCCATAGAATAAAGCACCATTAACTTGTAAACAGAGATATCTGTTCTATTTTAGGTGACTTTGGATGATTTTATCCAGGCTCTTGACTGCGCTGTTACAACTTACCTAAAGGAGAAACAAGAACTGACATCCTCCGTCTGAATCTCGGTACCAACATTTTTCACTCAATCAGACTATCGCCTTGTTCGTCCCTAAAAATTACGTTCCCAGTGTCTGTTTCACTGGGCGTTCATTGTTTGGTGTTATTTTTTTATATGATGTTGCATTTAATAAATTAGAGCTCTCACTATTTTTTGGTTTTTTATGCCACTTTCCTTTGCTAGTGTAATTTTCATTTGATATCCGTATTTGAGAATTATATTTTTATATTATAAAAAAAGTCTTATTTGTTTTCAAAAAATCTATTTTCTGACAATTCTACCATTAATATGTCTTTTGTAGCATTTAATGATATACTGTTCGAAAAGTGTGGATTTAATTTTTTTACCCGCTATAAAGTAGCATTTGTAATTTTTTGTAGTCATCTCAATACATATCATAGGATATTGTCAAAACTTGGGATTGTTTACGAAAAATGGAGAGACCTGACAAAGATTTTTGATTGATTTTATGTATAGTAATGTTATATTTTTGTATATCACTGAAGTGTGAGATAAGACAGTACAACATTTATAAAGAGTTTTTTGCAAGCATACCCTATATTGTATATATTCCAAGCGGTTGGATGTTATCTGTAAGATTTAAAACATTGGAGTAGGACCTTAACCGTATTATTTAGGCTTATAGTTTAGTGTAAATTTTGATTGAATGAAATCTGTTATAATGTTATTACCATAACTTCGATAAATGTATAGTAATTCGAGAGTGCATTTTCACAATATTTTAATTCGCAACATTTTTTGCCTAATGCCATTGCTAATTATATTGTATTTGTAACTTAATAATTATCAAAAAAAAGTTTAATATTAGTTTGTTGAATAAATGTGTAGATATTATAAATTCTTATTTGTATTGAATGTTTATTAGCCTCTACAATGCTTTTTTATTTATTCCATGGGTATTAGCAAGCCTCACATAACTCTAAAATCTAATAATTCAGGTTCATAAAAGTATTGATATTTAAACAAAAGAGATGTAACAATTATTATATTTCTAACTATTGTAATTGAATTATTACACAGATACTTTGGATACTTGACATTCTTGGGTTTAAATAAATACTGAAATAATATCACCAAATTATACGTGTTTTCTAGCTAAGTTTTTATGTAAAAAATATCCATTTATTTTAAGTAATATGATTGTTTCAGTCAACACATTTATTCAGCGTTTACTCTTGAATTTTTGCGTTACGATAAAAATCTGATTTATTTCATCCACCGTCACTTCATTCTGTATGTTATTGTGTCAAAAACTTTAATTGGTTTCTGTTTTGGTCTATATGTTCTAGATATTGGATAATTACCAAAGGCTAATAAAAGTTTTATTCACTTACACTCAAATTTTAATTTCTAGTTTAAGCATCAAGCTACAATTCGTTGCAATAATTTTATTATGTCTATACATAAGCTTATGGTATAATTTTCTTGGACACTAACTGTACTGATGTCGTTATATCGGTATATCATTCATTCTCTATTTTATTTTAACACTAATTATTTTTGAACAGAGGGAAATGTCGCTAAAAACAACCATTATGGAAATTTAAAAAAAAAACTAAAGGTCAGGAGAATTATAATTTATTTTCCGAAAAGTTATTTTGGAGAATATAACCTTAAAGGTATTTGATGGAAATTTTAATTATAACACATGCAACATTGTTATTTATACCCTGTTATATAACATTTTAATAAGGACCCTGAAAAAATTGTAACTCTGCAACAATTAATTTTTTGTCAACAATTTGGAGGTGCACGAATACATCCTTAATTCTTATATTTGAAAGGAACTGTTATTTTTCTTACTTGCGCAATTTTAAAAGAGAATTTTCATCGTTTGCAGATATAAAAAAATATATATATACTATGTCAATAGTATGCTAAAGCTGTTAATTATAACAAATATAATAAATTTATAATATATTCCACAATAAGTGAATATCTCTTAATAAAAAAATAATTTATTATATAGATTGTTAATAATAAAGAGTAATAATGAATTGTGTTATTATCTGTTATACATATATAATTTTTAAGTATATATTTGTCTGCTCGTAAACTTAAGAGTATAAAAATATATACACAATTGAAATAACATAAAGCTTTGTCATATTTGTTAGGCACGTATAATTAAGTACAACACTAAAGGATGAGTAAATTGAATTCTGTCCTTTACATTTCCGCTCTACTTGTTAGCCAATGTAGGGTCGACTAGGATAGCTAAATCCATCCGCTTAATCCTCCGCAATCCAATTGCCAAGTTTGCTGGTTCTGCTTGATGATAGAAAAGCCGCCACTTCTTCAGGCTGCTCGCCGCTTGATCCTGCAGTGTAGCGTCATTTTTAGCCGCCAGTAAGTCAATAATTTCAACATCAGTGGTCCGCTTCTCAGCTGATCGTTCAGGTTTAATTGGTAAAACCATGTAAAGATCTTTCCACTGAGGTCCTATCTGCTCAGCAATCGTGTGGCAAACATCCTCCATGGGAGTGTTAGCTGAAATATAAAGCAAGATATTTAAACGGAAATGAATATAATCTACATAATCAGCATTGTTCAATGATGTCGATGCATACACCCAAAAATCTCTGTTATTAACAATGCCTGAGCCGCATTTGTTTTAAAAATAATAATGTTCCAAAGAATAATTTATAAAAAAGTTTAAAAAAAACTATTTTAGTAGTATATACAAATCAAGTTGTACGTATACAGTACCAAGTTGATTTAGTTAATCTGGTAGTAATAAAATAATATTTTTTCAATATTATACATAATATTGATAAACACGTGACAAATATTATTTGAATATTTGTACGTTAAAGAAAAAATAAATATCATTATAGAATAATGGATAATTATTTATTGTTAGAGCATAATGAAAATGGTGGATTGATTCTAGTAAAATCGCTGAACGTGGCGTCCACTGTGTACAATATATAACATAAATTCATTGCACATTTCATTGCTTTTTTGGAATAAATATTTGAAGTATATGTAATTCTTATTGGTTTTTATATTTTATAAAAATTTCCGACCCAATTTCTTACAAGATTATGTTAACCAGAGTTGCTATTTTCCTCTAAACTCGTTAACCTATATTTATGACGTGTACAGTTCACCAAGTTCATTAGTAATCAATACATTTTATCATAATAATATAAACCATCACGCGATATTCATCACCGTTTTCTCTCAAAAAATATTTTAACTTTGAAGCACAATGTATTCATTATAATTAACTTCCCCATTAAAAATCTGCAGCTAATTTTCGTATTGTTTCATGAAATCATTTTACGTATTACTGAGAAATTGTCCTTGACGAAAAATTGTTTACTTTAAACTATATAGACTACCGGTTTTCAGCATAAGCTACGACGAAGTCCATATTTCTTTCTAAATAGTTGCTTTCATTTGATTCTTCTTTCCTGTTATTTTAACTGCTATAGTTTTTTAGAATAACAAATTTGCATAAAAATTCGGCATTGGTCAGGCGTAATTTCCTTCGTCAGCTGGATTGTCTCCATTCAAAAAATAGGCTACAAAATATTGTGCCCGCGTCTCTGTTTCTCATGGCGCAAGCTCAGTTTGGTCAACAAAAACCAGTAGAATCGATTGCTTCTTGAATATGTAGATGTTGACATTCTCAAAATCGTTCGTCGACTGCTTTCTGAACTTAATTCACAAACTGAATTAATTGACTGAATAATGCTATACTATAATAGTCGAAGCAGGTTCCGATTTATTATAGCCATTTTATTTGGAAAACAACTGAGATTGCATCAAAATAAACCACGTAAGGCCGGTAAAGTAGACATTAGGTTTTTTTAAAAAGCAATTTATTTTGGGTAAAAAAATATTATTATACTGATAGCAAACAAACATTTAAAGGTGAATTTCAGAAAGAAAGCGTAACAAATAAAAGTATAACTTTGTGTGCAAATGAAAAACAATGTTTTTAAATTTTACTATTTGTTGTACATATATAGTATTAAAATGTTATTTAATAACACTCTTTTAATAGAACTTTAAACATTATAAAATATAAGAATAACTTTTACAATTTTTGTTGTTATTTGTTGAATAATTCATAATAATTATATAATATTTACATATAAACAAATTGCTTCCTACTAAATTATTTATAATGTTGTACGAATATTTATACAAAAATATATTATTGTATAATGTGTGTTCATAATACATGTATAAAATATGTTTTACCAATGTTTTAATCATAATAAGCTTGATGTAAAAAAAATCTTTATATTTATAATTTCGAAGATAAGAACCATCAGCGCATTTGGAATAAAATCATATAAAATAGGTTTCACAAGTTATGTTATAGACCATACAATATACAAAAACAGTATTATATTTATAAAAAATTACAATGTATTTATATTTTGAAATTTATTCGAAATGTAATTTCGCAAAAATTTAAAGTAACATTACAAGAAAATAATGGTAACTTAATAGTCAGTTATTGACGCTTGTATCTATGTTTTGAATACGTTGGCTTTCAAAAAATAATTGCTGAAATATAATTGATTGTTATGCAATAACTAATATTAATATATCACAGCCTGAATTGAAAAATATATATTTTGTAGTAATTAATTATTTAGTAGATTAGGGAACGTATGTGTATATACAAAATAAATAAATCAATCAAAATTCTAAAATAAATAAAACATTTAATTCTTAATATTTGTGTCTAATCGTGGTAATTGTGATTCCACATGACCCGAGTCCCCGTGTGACAAGGATATATTCTGTCAATAATATTTTAATTAAATTTGAAACAAAATTGATTGTGTCCTAATTGAATGTGACAAATTATATTATTTTAAGAACATTTAATATGAAAAGTCTGTTCAGAAGAGTTTTCATACAACTTTTTATTTATTATGGTTCAGAGAAAGTAGTCTCTTAAATTACGAATTTTCGTCTTATTCTCTCTATATATCATATAGGTTTACGTACTTACTCATTTGAGAGCAAAAGTATACTTCTTCACTCAAATGAGTAAATTGTCTATGTATACATGCATATTAGTGTTTTGTTTTAATACAATATAACTAATCAGTTTTTAGCTGTATACAGTTAATTTGACTATTATTGAAACCACCCTTGACTATTATAATTAATTAAATTATTGGTGTATTATAAACAAAAAAATAGTGATAATTAATATAAAAAAACTTATTAACTGATTATCAATAATGACTGACTATATCATTAAAAATAATTACTTACATTAACAAAGAATTTTGAAAAGAGTGCCCAGATTTTGTTAAAATGAAAAACAGATTTCGGAAAAATGTAAATAAATAATTTAAAGGTACAGGCATAATGTACGTTACGATCTTGCACATTTCTAGACTGATATAACTCAATTTTTTTTAATACTTTTAAAACATTTAAATATATAGTAGTAAAGAAATTCGTATTATTCGTAAAATATTAAATAGAATTTTTTAGCAATTTTTCAATTTGACTAATATTTGTTAACACAATAATTCAATTCAATAAATAAATAAATAAATAAATAAGCTAAGTTCACAGGTGAATTTTAAAATGAGAAGAATATTATTTTGCATTAGCGTGATAAAGTATTCTAAATAATATATAAATCGAGAAAAAGAATCTATACTTTTCGAATTGAATAGTAGATTGCCAAATTAATAGATAATAAACTAGAACATAAATATGGATGAAAAAAATTAAAATAGCATAATTGCTTTCTAAAAACAGGTATTACAACAAACAATTGGTGTATACTATGTAAATAAACTAATAATCCGATATTTTCAAAATGGAAAAAATTAATTTAATAAATCCACATATAAATGCTCATTAGAGCAGAATCTGTTTTTCAAATGGTTTTTCCCACGATAGATTTCGCAGTTTTCATGATTAATAAAATAAAGCAATTTATTTATCAATAGCATAGAAAACGAATGGTATAGATCCAAGGTATAATTTCAATGATCTTTATAATGTTAGCAATATTATCTAAATAATATATAATATATTAATATAAATTAAAAAAATCTGAAAGTATTAAGACTATTATTGAAGAGTATATATTGATTATAACAGGCACGTCGGAACATTTATATTTCTGGCTCGGCTATTTCCAAACAGGGCATTATATGATTTTTTTAATAAAAGGCATTACTCTTTTTAAGGTAAAAGGGCAGAGGGTACACCACAAAGGGTACATTCGTCAAATATAATTAATTACTTATTTTGATTAGATTTTTAAATTAATTATTCATTTTCAAGACAAATTTTAAAAATTAATTTCGCTTACGTTTTCTCACACGAAAAACTTGGCCAAAATTAAGCAGTTGTCTCAAAGAAGACGTCGAGTTCTTTTTTTCATGCAAAATCTTTAAGTCATTAATGTTCTCATCAAGAATACTTTGGTCCAACATGAACTGCTCAATCTGCTTCTTTCTATCCATGATGAGAAGACGGTTCTGTTCAACTTCATCGTGTTTTTGAGATATTTGTTCATCTTTTTCCCGAATAAACATCTGAAGCCTCGACTCCAGCTTCATGAGACGTTCAGCGTGTCTTTTCATTGCCTTATTGGAGTTGTCGATTTTTGTCATTTGCACTTCACAACTCTCCTTGTCGGAGTCTGCCCATTTGAGATCCCGACAGATTCGTGCGGCGCTGTTCTTCCGCTTTTGGCTTCTCTGTCGTTTGGCCTCCAAGCGGTACAACCGCTGGAGAACCGACTCCATTTCTTTCAAGTAAATTCCTTGTTCACTCGTAACCATATCAATACGTTGGCGCAGTAGTTCTTGACTAGCATGACACCGTCGGATTTTTTGTCTCAATCTGAGAGCAATACGCTGGTCAAATTGTAGTTGTGATTTTAAATTTGACAATACCACCTGGTTCGATTTTGTCACCTGTTGAAGAGTTTCCAACTTTTTCCGAATTGTCTCACGCTCGTAAACTCTATTATTTAGCTCAGTCTGAATACTTTGAGTGTAACGCCGGTCTTCTTCAACCCATTCAGTTGCGTAATAGTACAGTTTATTGATGGACGCTCGAGCCCGAGTGATGCATTCCATGACATCATCACCGTGATCAACTGCAAATAACAAATCACGCGTAAAATTACACCAGTCAGATTGGGCTATTTTTAAGTCATTTATTTCCGAAAGAATTTCAGGCCGATTTTTTAAAATGAACTTTTCATACTCATTAACAAGTTCAATTGACGTCAACGGAATGTTTGTTAGACTAACACAGTAACGCAACAAATTATCCCGAAAAGTCAAATCAAGACGACGGTCTATGTGGGAAAATAATTTTCCAAATTCGTGAATCATCTTTAAAAATGTATTTAACATTTTGTAATCTGGATCCGCTTTATAAGTCCGTGCAACAGGATATTGTTTACACATGTAGTCAAAATCATTCCATGTTTGTATTTTTGAGGGTTTAATAGAAAATGAATTGTAAATCTTATTTGTGAGACTTGATAAACTATCAAATCCGAACTTTTTTAAATCCTTGGAAAGTGAATAACTTTCATAAATATCTTCAACAGTTTTGTGAAAATGGTTTGCTTCATATTCAACCATTTTGTAAACTATCTCAATAGATGCCGGCGGAATATTTTGAGCTTTTTTATGGCGATTCATGTGACTTGAAGACGAATAATTAGAATTATTCTGAGAACTTACCGACGACTTTGCGCCTATTGACATCATGGTGAGAATGTAATCTTTAACTGCGGCTAAACATATCGGTATTTACCGAGCAAACGATTTGCAGATTGGTTAATTGATGAGCTCAAGTGTAGCAAGCTATTGGAACAATGCACCAAATTAGGTGCTATTCACTTCTATATGTAAGATATTAATTTCATTGAAAAAGCTCGCAGTCGTTCTTAATTTCAATATGCTTTCTACAGTCAACCTGTTTCTGCATTTAAAGTAAAATATTCTATCGTCTCAAACAACTTTGAGTAACTAAGCAACGACCATTCAGCCGGGGTTAGTGTAAACTCTCTAGAGAAAAGCAAAAAATAAAGTGCACATTTATTATTTTTAAATGACAGAAAAACTCACAATCATCTCCAAATATGTTAATGTATAACTTGCAAAAAGTTTTTCTTTATTATTATAGATAAATGAGTGCTTTATAATACATATATGTATTAATCAATTAGTGTTTTATATCATAATAACCCCCACGTATAAACTATTTCCATATTATACAATAGGCATTATTCAGAAAAACTATGAATCGTATAATTTATTTGTAGTCAAGTATTTGATTATATTTGGATGATAATTATTTTACGCAAATTATATAGTAAACTGTAACATATAGTGCGAAAATGATTAAAGTTCGTATTTTTAAGCAACTAAGAGTTCAAACATTTGTTTAACAAATGTAAAGTTTCTGCATATTTTATTATTTTATATTATCGACGTGAACAACAAATAAGACCATTTGCTTAAGTTCGATTTTGTACTCTTATTGTTCAAACGTTTCTATTATTAACAAACGTATAGAATCTATTATGTGATTAAGTGTTTGTGACATTGGTTTTATCGTTGTAATCAAATTAATTTTTTTTTTTAATTTTCCAACGTATGTAATGTTTGTTTTTAGAATTAATAAATATTCTAGAATTAATTATAACATGTATATGAGTAAAAGAGACATCCATGTATATAATGTACTTTTGAAAATTGAAAAAATATACAGTTATGTGTATTAAAAAGTGCCATTCATTTCACAGAAGGCGCCTGCTTTTCATTCTAAGAAATTCATTTATATACGACAAAATCAACATTGATCATAATTTACTTGATATTAGACTGTCTTCCTTCATGGTACCGCGGAGATGCGTCTTCATACGATGCACTGTACTGAAAGAGCGTTCAGTGCTGGCATTTGAGATAGACATTGTCAGTAGAGTTACAAGAACTTTGTATGTACTTACTACCTAAGGATGTATCGTGGCTTCGATTGAGTTGTTCTCTATTTCGCTTTCCATCGCTTTAGTATTGCCCGATCTTCTGCGCTAATTAGAGGTCCAATGGGTTCATACAGATCCGTCATCATGTCATCTGTGAAGTAATACGGTATTAATCTCTGGGCCAGCAAACAGTCATCCAATAAGGTTATTATTTATTTTAGTTGGTCAGTGAGGTGATCCAGAAATTAAAGAAATGTAAAAGAAAATAAGTATTTCACAAAAAATTCGGCTTCCACAATTATTCGATCAAGTTGCAGCCATGGATCCTAATAGTTTGGTTGAATACGAAACTTTTTGATCATTAGCAATAACCAATGCTTTTGTAAAAGAGCGGTGAATTCTATTTGTTAGCATTATGACGCAATTCGGAAAAACTAAATATGTTCAAAACGTTTATTTGCTACCCTATTGAAAAAGATCAATTTAAATGGAGTAATATATTTTTCTTTCACGAAAATTATTCATAATATTACATTACTTTATTGATTACATAATTTTATTACATTGTTTAATTATTATATAATACATACATTTTATTTTATAGGTACCTTGAAAGGTTATGATCAGATTTCATAGGCTGTTACAGGGAGGTTTCATTGTTTTGACTGTAGGCCCTATATATTAATGTATACAACTATGAGTACTTTATTAATAGTAAATGAAACACATTATATTCAAATTCTCAACATCACCACAAAACAAAGAAAAAATAGAGAAAAAAAGAAGAACCTTAAATTATCAAAGCGACTGTCAGTAGTATAGGAAGGGTCGATTTATCAACAATTTGTCATTTTTTTCTTTGAGCTTTGAGTTTTGATTAGTATTGACCACCATACTCCCAGAAAACGTTTTATTTATAAATAAACAAAATATCCCCCCCCCCCCCCCCCCCCCCAAATATTTTTTTAACCTCAAAATAAACAAAAAATTATCCCCAGCATATTTTTATCAGTAACAAATATAAATAGCGAAGCTTTCGCAGCTAATATTCATTCTGCTTCTATATCATGACACAAACGGTCGTATTTGCAATTACATGGCGTGCTCTCCTTAACATTTTATTTTAATACTTTACTGTCGAGTCAACACGATGTCTAAAATTGTGATGGATACTGCTGCAAATCCGCGCTTTTTTAGATAGTACAATTTTTCGAATCCAACGTCGAAGAAGGTCGGCGACAACTCTCGCCAACAGCAGTGGTCAAAAAAGTGAGACCAACGTTCTCCGAAGAACGACAGACTGCGTGGTTAAAATTGGCTGTAGTCTTTGAAGCTTTCGACTACTGGCACGGTAAAAAAATATTAGCTCTATTTCAGTTTGGACCAGGATCGTACCCACTCGTAATTCGAGCAAAAAAACTTGTTCAGCCGGTGACCACGGCAACATGGATTATAAATATAGCGTACTATTCAAATTTTATCAAATACAATATAAGGAGGCAAAGTCAGTGGAACCCTTATTTCAAATCGAGACTGATATGGACCAGCCAACAGAAGAGGAGGAGGAAGAGGAAAAAGACAATTATGATTATCAGTATGCAACATCGGGAGCAGAGAAGCAAAAACAGTTTATATGTAAGACAATTGTAATACTATATAAATTCTAAGACATATTGTATGACTATCAGAATATATGTATCTGTTTAAGTGAATATGACACATTGCTATTAATAAACATATTCTATTTAACTACAATTGCATTTTTAAATTTTTGCTCTATGGATTTATTTTTAATTTTATTTTAGAAATCTTGAAAAAAATTGGATCCCATGTTAGGGAGGGTGTGGAGCCAAGTTGCCTTCACATCTTCAAATGTGTGTAAAATG
The DNA here is from genome assembly GCA_034780555.1 of Coelogynopora nodosa. NCBI lineage: Eukaryota > Metazoa > Platyhelminthes > Proseriata > Coelogynoporidae > Coelogynopora > Coelogynopora nodosa. Next base: position 13,072 of record JAUZND010069436.1, on the reverse strand, counting down.
ATGATTTTCTGAACTACCTAATGTTTTGCAATAAAAAATTATCACTTTTGATTAAATTTCATTTACTTTAATTGTTTTTTACTTGAACGATTAAAGGGTCAAAATATACTGCAAAGTCATGTATTCAACAGAACACGTAGAGATCTAACATAGGCAAAACAAAATCTGGGTATATATACAAAAACCATAGTATTGGTCAATTGATAATATTTCACACAAATATTTGTTACAATCAGCATACTCAAATTCTAGGTTAAGTAAATCAGACAACAGTTTGTACATGACTTTTTCGGTCCTAATGTTTCAGTTCATTATGTCTGTGATGTAAAGTGGCCAATCACTATTTACAAATATAGAATACACACGTTCATAAAAGGACATACGATTTAGAGAAAATTTTATAATTGAATTAGTATCATGACCGGATTCATAATGATTGGCACGTTTAGTTACATCTTTGAGACAAGAAATAATACTTGAACCAGTAACTGTTTCCTGTTGTAGATAGGTTCAAAGGTAGGTTCCTTTAGATCGATCCATACTAGAAGGTAGTCGAATATGAGTCGGTTCACACTTTTCACCGATTGCAATTATATAGTCGTGTACATAATTAACTGATTTAAGTCTGATCAGGGCACCAAAACAGTTCTCCAAGGTTGGTAGAATTTGGTGATGAATATGTCTATCGAACACCTTTATATGAGGTGATTTTAAGCAAGAATTGCGTGCATTTGCACGAGCGGTTACCATTTGTGACAGAACCACAGATTTTTTCCACAATAAGTGCATGTTAAAATAGTCCATAGCATGATTTACAAAATAAAGTTTTAGAGTAGTTTCCGATCACATCTCCATGGAATACGAAACCTTTTTCGATTAGTTCATTACACACGACCGAGAGTATATTTGGCCATCCATTCAAAGACATGCCGATAAGTATTGATATCACTAAATTACGTTATTAACTAAATACTTATTTTTTAAACTATTATAGTAGCACAATTTTTTCACAAAATAGTACAATCTAGGTTGGCCGAAACGTTAAGTCGGTGGACTCATATCTGCATGGGTTCAAATCCAACATCTAGCAACCAATCAACCACTTTTTATTTTTTATCTAGAATGTAATAGAGTAGCTCATTATATAAAAGATGGCAGTACACCAAATTGAAATCATTTATATAACAAACTTAATATGGAACACCCTCAGCATGTAGTAAACAGAATATGTGCCGGTTAATTACAACAATTGAAAGAAATTTATATTTATATTTATGCCAATATTTACACACTATAACAATTTTTTATTATTTCAAAATTTCACTATTTATACCAAACATCACCAAATAGCTTTGTTACATTACAAAAATTTAACCATTTAATTTTTCAATGGATAAAAATGCGAAATATGGGTTATTTTGCGATGATGTGGTAGCGTAGTAATTTCAACAAAGGCCAATATTGAAATATTGGGGTAAATTTAAGACTGTTGTGTATTGCACTGCCTGAATTAAACCTAAATCCCGCTCAATTATATTGCCAAAAAAAGCTATAACGCCACTCGATAATATTTCAGTTGCAAAACATTGACCCAAAATTTCCCCTACAACACGCCGGTCCCCAGAAAACACCTAAATAAAATTTTTAGTTATTAAAATTGTACATTATATAACGTATAACATATAACATATAATATATGATTCATCTTTATAATTTATAATTTATATAGTTATACATATTAATCGTTAACAATTAATTAGATAGGTATCTTGTAAGACTTATTAAGTATACTTACTAAAAATCACATATTAAGTATTGTAATTGAAAGTTGACTTAATATGTACTTATAAAATATCGAAAGTATTGCAAGTACTTATAAAATATTGAAAGTATTGCAAGTACTTATAAGATATTGAAGGTATTGCAAGTACTTATAAGATATTGTAAGTATTGCAAGTACTTATAAAATATGGTAAGTATTGCAAGTACTTATAATATTTTGTAAGTATTGCAACTACTTAAAGTCACCTATTAAGTATTGTAAGTTCCGATTCATTAGGATATAACCAAACATATTTGTAATATGTACAACCAAGCAGTTTCGTTTTTTATAGACTTTCATCCTGTATATATCTTATTTTGATATCATCAGGTAAGTATAGTCCAAACGTCAAATAAACGACAGGATGAAAATTTGTCATATACGAATAAAAATAATTATATACAAATTGTACAAGTCACAGATTAAGTTTCACTTTGGTGGGGATAATTATGAAGCGATTGTTTGTTGGTGTTTTTGAGTAGCGTATTCGGAAAAAAAGCTTGATAATTTTTAGTTATCATATGGAATTACTACACATACCGAAGGTTATAATTCACACCGACCTACGCCCTCTTATCGTCAAAGATTGACAAACTGTGTTTATTGTATTGTAGTATCGTGATGTAATGATTGCGATACGAAAATATAGTCTGATCGGTATTTACTTTCACCTGATCATTATATGCCTTCATGTAGAAATCATGAGTGAGAACATTCTGGACAACACATATTTGAACACCCTTGGCTCTTTTATGTTCTGATCCATTTTGTGATAAAAGGTTATGTGCTTCTGGTCGAAGAAATATCCATTTCTTTTGATGATTACTTGCACACGAATCTTTCACACAGTCTAATTTTGCCATATACTGACTTGAGAAGCAGGGGTGATCTTTCGGAAAATATAATGATATAAAGAGACGCGTTGACTCGATGATACATCAAGTGAAGACTCAATTGAAGGCGTAGATGATATTTCCAGATCCAAACTGAACTAGTCTTACTACATATAACGTCGAGGATACATTGGAAGAATAATTCCAAATGTTCTATAGAATAATTCCAGATGACAAACGAGGTACACGTCAAGCGATCCTATATTATATTATTGAAGAGATTGAATTCCACTACCGAATGAAGTATCTGTATAGGGAAAGTCCCACTTTGCGTGCAATTGACAGCAGAATTGGAGCAGCAAGTCATCCTTTAACTGGTAGTGCTATGGCTGCCTTGTATAATGGAGCTAGTGCCACACTTAAGCCTATGATAAGACAGTCGATTGGATAATCAATAGACAAACTTTACAATGCTCTTTATATATTGACATTGTATAATAATGGATGAACGTTTTAAAATGGGAAGCGCAATGTCAGTTGTTGGTCCTTAGCAATGATGGCAAGATAGTGTTTAATACGAATATATTGAAAGTGCATCGCTACCTATTCACGAAACCTATCAGTCTACAGAATAATCACCGTTCTAGAGCTATATCAAGGAAAGTCAAATGAAAAAGGCTAAAGTAATTTCCATAAGTTAGGAATGTCTGTAAGAACACCGTAAATTGATTGATAAAACAAAAATAAAATCTTATATACATAGTATTACTAAGTATTATTAATGAAACCTGCGTTTAAGGTTGGTGATCGGGTTAATATGTGTAAAGCAAAATTGCGAGGTCTGCTCCAGTCTTAGATTAGAAAAATATGCGGTTTTATTTCTATTGTCGAGAACAGTGTCGTTCAGCGTCATCGCGATTCAGTCGCATTTACTTTTCTCTTATACAGATGACAAATCAAGCAACAGTTTCCAGCAGACCCAAGAAGTTCTATTTCAACAGCTACAACAATTAACGGTTCATGTTCAAAAGCAAAACGAAACGTATCAAGACTGAATCAAGACCGAATCAAGACCATCCGAACTAAAATGTTGATAGTCCAATTGACATTGACCCTCCTATACGACATGAGAGAGCAATAGCTACCCTTGACTTTAAAGCCTCAGCAGAGGGACGGAAACAGTTTGGAGAGCGCACCAGTCATGAATTCCACGCAATCAGGCACTCTTATACAAGTCCAGGCATTGAGGAAGCCCAGACACACCTACAGAGACGCATCCAGACTATCTACATCGGATACATTGCAGAATGGACATCCACAAGGCTTCACGACCAGACGCTCCTACACTCCCAGTATGGGCTTTCGAATCAAAAGCTACGAGACTTCGCATCGACCAAGAATTACAGGGGTAGGAAACCCTACTTGCGCGGAGTGTCGTGCGGCACAGGACAACAACGAGTAAATCAGCACCCAATAAAAAAGCGGCCTGGACATCTCCAGTGGGAAACGTACAACATGAATTTGGACGCGAGTCAAAATTTTTCGTCGACTGATGATTTTCAGCAAGATGATTCTAACAAGGTAAGACCCACTGCTGTACCTAGTATGTAACGATTGCTACTGACTTTTCTGCTAATATAATTTATGTCCCTCCTCATGTGTCGAACCCCCCATCAGCGGCACGTACTGATGAGTATAGTCCCCATAAACACAATACTATTGGCCTTGCCTAGATAGTACTATTTCTTCTCTCGATTCTTCTAGTAGTACTCTTCCTATGTATGTTAACATTAATCGTATATTCTATGACTCCCCAAAATCGTTATCCAGTTTTACGGACTCTCTGCGTAGTTATCTTTTTGCGAAGTGTAGTTGGTAAGATATCAACCCATTTGGGGCTATAACTCTACTCATTCTAATACTACGCCGTATCTTCTGCTTATTCAGCAGTCTAGTAATAATGCTCTTAACTCTATTATAATTAGTAAATGCTCCTTTCTAGTAGTAAACAGCAGCGGCGTTTTAAAGAATACCTAGCTTACTTTACTTATTCGTTACACTCGCCGTGGTTTCTGTCTAAGGTTCCTTGGGAGCAATTCAGACATTGTTACCTACTTCTATGCCTTCATATCCGCCTATTAAGTTACCTTGCTCTGATAGATTTTGGACGACGGATGCTACTCTCGACAAGGTAGCTATTCTCTGCAATAATGAAACTTTCCTGATTGTTTATGTTCACTCCATGTCCAAGTAGAGAGCAGAGTTTTTAGGAGTCTAACTAGCTGTTCTTTTTGCCCCTTAGGGCGACATAATTTAATCTGATTCTCTTAGTGTTCTGCAATCTTTCCGCAATGTACGCTGTCACGCAGCTCATGCATTCAAAACCCTTTCTGTTATTGCTCATTACAAGTACTTGTTCTTTTCATGTATCTGATCGGAGGACAATTTATCACATCCTCCCACCGGGGTTGTTCTTCATTTAGACAATACCTTTATCCATAACTATCATTTTATACCCCTAGAAATGTGAATATGTCAGTCACCTGTTTCCATGTTTATCTAGATGGTATCTTTATAGTTATTTGTTCATTGCTATCATAGGGTTGTTTGATCGCCTTTTGTACTATATACATTGCCTCATCTTAAAGCAAAACAAATATTTAATAAAGGATACCTACTAAACCGAACAGAACAATTTTTTTATCAACTCGATAAATACCAAGTTTTCACCAGTTATGTATGAGCTACGTGATCATAATAAGGAAATTATTCGTGGATTGTTTTACAAATATAAAATTCAGTTGGTTATAAACATATACAATTGTGTGGCTTTACACAAGGATAAAAAGCATCTTGCTGTAAATAATGTTGGCAATACATTTGTCAATTTTCCAAATGAAGAAAATACCAATAAAGAAAAAACGACATAATGCCCAATACTATCACACTGAGTGAAGCTCTTGCATGGATACTAGGATTTCACATATGAATTAATGCCACCTAAGAAGTACTTGATTTTGTTTGGAGGGCACAGGATCATTTTGTCGCCATAGGAAAGGTAAAAGATCTAATGATTAAATTTGACGAACATGGATAAATAATATGTGCTCCTCTAGAGTGATCAGCAGGTGGAAATATACAACTTTGTGTTGAAAAAGGAAATAAAACATACTGGTAAACATTGGAATATACAAGTTACCCACTTAAGGAGAGACTTTTGCACAGAACACATTGTATGAAATCGGATCGATACCAAATGTAAAATTACTATTAAGAGCACTAAATGAGAGTATATTTAACAAAAGTTGAAACTGATCAATTGGTGTTTGAAGCAACGGGTGACGATAATAAAGCAGAGGATGGGGAAGTACTAGTACGTGATGAACGATTTTGATATATTCTTGGATTTACAAAAACAACAATTGCACTACAAATAGGCAATAAACTCAAAGCAAAATATCCTCCAATAGGCAAAGTATATACACAATTTATGTATACTGCAATTTATGTGAAAACATGAATGTTGGAAACAAAGTAGAAACGAGTACTTCATCTACGAAATGTACCATTCAATACTACATCATATGGATCTACAATTTTAATTGTGTATACAAACCCCATCTATGTAAAATTGAACAAATAATTCTTCAACTCAATTGAAGTGGAACTCTGAGATGATATGGGCGAGCTGATTCCCTGATAAGAAGGAAAGCCATTAATTATTATTCACTTTCGTCGTCAACGCTTATAAAGATATTTAATACTTCTTGCTCATGACTACGTAATACAGTGCTATGGCTCCATCAAAATATCGATTTAGAATGTCCATATATGTTGCTAGTAGACGACGTCAAATAGAATTAGGAGGAATTTACTGAGGTAACATGAGGAGTCAAGTTGGAGGGAGCACTTTAAAAATTTTCAGACATATTCTCGTGCGCTCACCAAGCGTCTTTTTGCCTCAGCTAAACCTTATTTAAAAAGACTAGATACGAAAGTTTGAAAGCAGGCAATGAACTGTTCTAATGTTGTTTTAGACATTGCAGAGACATTCCGAAACATTCCAGCGACGCTTCGTAAACAGTCGATAGTAGGACTTCACGTACTCAGATTGAATTTTCCATTTCTGGTTCTACTGATGAATGTAATATTGATCTCAACAATAAAGCCCAGCTATTTATAAGCGGCAAAGTATAATAGACTAACACGCCAATTGTGGCGGCTGATAGAATCTTTCCAGTTAACAACTTTATGCATAGTCTATTCTTCAATGCATCATTAACGATTGGTTACAAACATCTAGATGGATGGCTTCACATGTATCTCTATCGCTCCTATCTTAGTAGTCTACTTTTATTTAGTGGAAATGCGAAAAAAGGGTCCACAATTTGCATCATGCTATGTAAAGAATGATGCTATTCAGATCGAAAACGATGCCAACACAGTACTCGCGAAACGATTTGGATACTTTCCAAATAGCAACAACACAGCAGAATTATAAAGGCCAATTTGTATAGATATGCTTCCACAGGGAAAATATATTCTCAATAAAACCGATATTCGTCTCAGATTTGACCGCTGAAACCAGAGGTCTACCTTCAGCGAATTGGTAACAACCGGGAATAACAAAGTTAAAAATATTATAAATGGAGAAGTGATTCTCTACGTTTGTCGTATTAAAATCGATTCTACTGTGCTAAGCATCAACGATTCAGCACTGAGACATCAGAATGCAATCTAACCTATTCAGAGGACTGAAAGGTGTCGTATACCATATCCAAAGCGAACTCTATCATTCGAAGTAAAATATGTTCCGAGGTCAATTTTTAAAGTTTCCTATTGTAGGCATGGTTACTAAAAAATCATATAATGATGATTGGCCATCTAACCAGTTCAATTTTCAACATTTAAATGACAATCACGTAGCTCTCTATCGGGAAGGTAAATCTGTGCCGAGAAGAAGGTTTTAACCAGACTTTGGAGGCAGACTTTTCACTTTTGAATATGTGAATTTATTTACTACTTTGGAGCAATTCGATGTGAACGACGACATCGGCATCGAACTAGCATATTTTGGTGGTTGATATACACTTTCCAGGTGCAATTTTACGCCAGACCTTGAAATGAAGGAATATGCTTAACCCTATCATGAAGGCGATTTTTAGCTGAATCTGAAATTTGCAAAGGGTTTACCATATGCTATAAACGTAATACATAGTAATGGCTGTGTTTGATGAAAATGTTGAAGTGACTCAAAACTGAAACGTCATCAAGACTTCAAGACTTGATATGATTACGGATGATACTTTGACGTAGCTTATGTCGCGAGACTGACTACTCCAATCCCTATTTAATGGTGTCTACTCTGAACAAACTTTCCCATATTGTACGTTATCTGTATCATGCAATATAGTATTCTAAACCGCTTTGTTTTGTTGTGAACACTGATACAAACAATTTGTCTTGTGAACACTGGTTAGCCATTTATATTGATCATAATAACAGTGGCGAAGTTATTGATAGTTATGGACGCACACCTTCTAGATACTTTCAGCGTCGGTTAAACTTAAACACACGCTTTGCTATTATTCAAACGATTGCATACCAAGTATTTTATATACATAATATGGTTCATTCTGTATTTATTTTCTATATTATAAAGTGAGAGGTAAAAATTAAATTTTGTCCGATTTTGATAGTGTATTTCTTAAGAGTAATGATCTTATTACAAAATATTTCATTTTGAAGTTAACCGAATTAACTGCTACTGCTCCTCAAAATACACAACTGTACTATTAGCGATATGTATAATGTTGTTACAATGTACTTGGTATTGTGTACCCTTATTGTTGTACCTCCCCTTAATAAAAGAAAAGATTATGCAATATGAAAAGTGTTTTATTCAGTTTAAATACATAGTATGTGGTTATAGTCTCTATATGTACAATATATCGTTTTAGAAAATAGTAATAAACTTACAAATTTAAAGTAATCCATTTAGAAATGGTAGAAAACATTGTCTCGCACAGTGACTCACAATAACCATTTTTCCAATGTGAAAAAGATTTACGTGGAGTCCACACGATAATTTTAATTGAAGAGCAGGAAATAGTCGGATTCGTACAATAAACCGGGTTGCACTGTATCCATTGCAAATTGATATAAGTTAATGGAATTCACGGCTAGTTAAAGCACAATATTTGATGATCGATGAGAAACAGTAAAGTCGGGAACATCCAAAATATGTTATAGATCCTCATAGATTGTTGCAAATGCACCAAAAAGCCCGTTTTTTAGAGTTATTAAAGTAATCATATATCCTACATTCATTTGATTATTCAGTTTATACTTGAATGCTAAAATTCAGATTGAAAATGTACGTGCATTGCTTTTTATTTTGATACTGGAACATGCACACAATTTAATGAATATATTTGATATACTACATTGTACAATGTATGACGTTTTATTTGTGTAGACTGTAATTAAAATAATTTATTTAATAGTTCATAAACATACCAAATGCTTTTCGGGAAATCTTATGTATCCTTGAGGTTATTGGAGACTTATGGGTTGTGTTTGATTTTAAAAAAAGTATATATTATTTGTCTAAGTATTAAAAAAAATCTTAGTGGCTCACAAAAAGTTGGAAAATGCACACTGAGGACGAAAAGCTCTAAGTAATGTGTCAATAAGGCGTGCGGCCGACGTTGCGGTTAACGGCATCGTCTGTTATTCCGTAAGACGGGACAAATTCGGCTAGTTGCAACTTTGGACAAACGCAATATTGAAGTTCTCTACATTTAGGCAATCGAATTGCTGCAACGATGTACATTGACATCACATCATGTTTTACACCTTCAGCATAATAATACTATGTTTGACAATCGTTTTTTATGTTTCCAAATGTTTACATTTTGAAAAATTATTTGTTTGACTTAATGGAGACTCTGTATTAATTTATATAATGTTTAGCTAACATTACTATTCAGTTAACATATTTGGCTAACGTTTAAAAAGTCTCATAACAAATATTATAAAATATCATGATTCGTTAGCCATTAATGTCGGATATGCTGCATTGCAGACACAGGCAGTTCAAGTTGAAGTGTATTACGGAAGTCAATGAACGAGATAGCTTGTCTGGCAATGATAAATCGGGTTATGTGAAGCAATTACTCATTAAATTAAATAGTGCATTACTTTGTGGTGGAACGACCCGTCTAGAAACCAAATAATGCAGTGGGGACGATCGGTTTATGAGACAAACAAGGTTCAAGAGTTCCAAGACAGCCATTCCGATAATAATCCATTATCTCTGCTTCTTTCCACAAATGAACACCGAATAGGTCGTTATAAAATATTGTCGTTGATAAAAATGAAGCTCTACTAGCCAATGTTGTTACATGGTCCTTAGAATTGGTCAATGGAAATTCATTCTCTTTCGATGATTTTCATGTGATCTTCCTAAACAGAGGCTAATTTTTGAGTTTGAATTAGTCTTTTCAAACTTGTTCTTTCCCTCCTGTCTGCGTTTATTGTTATATTGCATATAATCACGAAAAATGGCCCTTGATTAAATTGTAACACTCTTTGTATTTTTGTTAGCACAATTCTTTGCTTTATTAGATAAAACTGAAGCATCTTTCCATGACAAACATATTTCTCCCTTTCCTTATGTGTAAGCAGGAGTTTCGTTGTACCCATGTATTTGAGCCCATTTTCCGTTTAAAAGACAAATTGTTATATTGAGAATTCATGAATGCAGTCAACCAACTGATAATACAACCTCTTTTTCGGGTGCAAATGGTAGATTCTCACTTATATCCTGAATATGTGGTGGATTTTTTAATTCAACTTAACACATATACCCAATATTACCGCTTAAATCATCATTTTCAATGTCCAATTGATCAATTTCTGGTTGAGACATCTATTTAAATTGGAAGTGGGGCAATGGCTGTGAGAGAGCGTTTCCATATAAATTGTTTTCATCTATATATAACAACTCAACATGTTCTGCTGTTAAATCGTTGGGAATATGCTGCCTCTCATAATGTGTGTATACAAATGTCATTTCACCTCGTGTTCCACTCTCAATAAATGTATACATATCAATATCGGTGCGTAGTGTCATTAGCTTTTTTCATTTTAAAGGCAGATTCTCAACACATAGTGGGTGTAGAAACAAAATATACTGAGTCTAACTTGTCTTCATTTAAACTGAGATTACAGAATGCCTCAAAGACATCAGCCAATTGATGCACATCAGGTTTTAAATATGTAAACATGTAAACCATATAGTCACTGAAATTCCAACATTTGAATTCTCGCCAAGCCTCTTTAATAGCTCTCTTGTAATCGTCAAATGAACATTGCTGCTTCTTTAGGTCGTCAAATAACGCTTCTCGTGGCTGTAGTGCGGCCTGTGTCATTTTTTCGAGCAAAGTAAAATACTTATAAGGAAATACACCTTTAGCTGTTATGAAAATTAACTTCGTTAAAAAAGAAAACTTCGTTATGTAATTTAGAGAAAATCAGAAGCAGAAAAAGGAATCGCTCGATGACTTTGCTTGAGATCAGTTGGTGCAATATTCCTGACAAATATTATCCAGTAAGTCATACATAAACTGCACACTATCCTTAAATTGAAGTTTCGTGTGAATAGTAAGTCTTCATCTTGCCCTCTTTATTGACTAATAAATTGATTTTATCAACAGGAAACGTGCCAGTCAGACCCACACACTTTTTCTTTGAAAGCAGAATCACACCTCTAATTCCCATTCTTTCATCTTTCCTAAAGCTGCTTGGCACACAACATGCGAATCATAATTTTTAAAATTATGAAGAATACAGGTAAAACTGTTAGGCCTAGTTGCATTTTAGAATTGCGATCTTGACAGACTGCACCTCTGTATCGAATGGTAAGATGGTCATGTCCTGCCACTTGAGAAATCTGGCTATTCCTGAATTATATAATAGCAATGATTGGCTCTTTTGTGTCTTTGTTTTTCTGCCTCACTATTCCAGACAACTCTTTGATAAGAATGTTCTTTTTTTTCTACAAGTATACATCTCTAACATATTGTTCAAGAACTTGCATAGCATCAATTATGTAACTTTAACCCACAAATTGTCTGGGTGTTATTGATTAAAAAGTATGTTCGTCTCATTTATTCAATATTATGAATATAAATATGATTGTAGTTTGTTGTTTTCTTTTCAGTGAGCATGAACATAAAGGTATCCAACTCAACATGTAAATTATAGTTAAAGCCTAAATACAGAAATCATTCATACTTCCATTGTATAGTTTTGTGTACATGTTTTTTGAGAGCTAAACAATGATAAAATTGCCATTGTTACATAAATGTTATGGTTAATGATTATTTTGTTACTATGTTACCAGCCTTATAACCATACCTCCAGCAGTTTTTTTCACTTTCAGACATTTCTTTAAAAATAACAGATAGAATTATACACTACACAGGAATCACATGAGTTTTAAAATATTTAATTAATCATTTTTTACGAATGTATAAATAATATGTATATATTTAATAAATTATACAAACATTATCGATGAAATACTTTCTATTTTACAGAAAGTATGTAAAAAATATTTGTGTTGATTTACGCATGGAATGAATTTAATGAATAATTGGCTATTACAAATAGTCACTCCAACATTTTATTAGTCATATGCTTGCTTGACTCATATTTTCATATTGGTCCAACATTTTTAAAATCTCTTTATCAGAACGATTAACTACGTAATGCTTTTATATAACCCTCAATCAAGTCAAGCCTAAGCTAATTATTTTAAATTACCTTAAATATTTTTAATTAATCGTCAGCATTTGTTTTTCATGTTCGATATAAACTTTGCGACCAGTAATAATAATTAATGTTAAAATAAATAACCCCAATTAAAAGTAAATAAATTTGTTTATTTATATATTCAAGGTCGTCTTAGCCGAGTCGAGTTTGAGATTTGTTTTAGAATACCATTTGGAGACTAGCTCGAGTAAGTTTTGAGGCGTACTCGACTGAAAATCTGACTCGGTCTTGAGACTGTCTTACTCGAGCCTCGTTTCAGAATACCACCCTTAGAGTGTTCTTGTTTAAAGTGCACTCAATCTCTGTAGTCATTGACATACCCCTAAATTGGTGAATTTAATATGTGTGGTTTTTGCCTGAAGAAACATTTTTCATATTTAAATGGTTGCAGACAGCGTTCAGAAAATTCGTTTGCATGGGCCCTTGTTTCATCAAATCAGGATGAACTTTTTGCTGTAAGGCTTAGTTCTCTTGCCAATTTTCTCCAGGTTAGTCTTTCGTTAGCCAAAAGCCAGGTGTGTGGATTATTAATGTTCACAGACACAGTTGTGTTCTTCAGGTCTTCTTTGATAGTTTT
>JAUZND010069425.1:0-17214 GCA_034780555.1 Coelogynopora nodosa | reverse complement strand
ATAGAATGTGGGTCCTCCGAGAAGTGATGTGCTGAGGCACATTCCCGAGATTTGCCTTTTCTAAGTAAACGAATGTCTCTTTTGTGTTGGCTAAAACGATGACGAAGGTTGTTACAAATTACATGTTATACTTATAAATAAATGATGTTATGTGTACTACAGGAAACGTTGTGTTTGATTGTGTGTTGAGGGAAAAGTAGTGCTAACTGCTATGGGTGAATCATTAAAGTGAGTGCATGTTTAACAGCGGGAGGAGGAGTTACACTTAGAAGGTTTAAAAATCATTTGTGTGAAAGTTTATATAGTTTATTAATTAAAAATCTTTGTTGTTTCTTCATTTTTCGGAAGGGTTTTATTTTTTAATACAACATTAAATATGACGTAATACATATTATTATTTAATATTTTTAACGTTTATGTTAATTAATGTGATATAAATACTCTAATTTTTTAACTTGTTCGAATATTGAACACATTGGAGCCTTCACAACCCAAATCACGGCTCTGTATTAGCTAATACTTTGCAGAATTATTATATGAGTCTAATTTCTTGTTCATTCCTTCAACATATATTTTAACTATTTCCACCATGTACGTATTGGATTTAGGATAGTTTATAAAGAGTCATGATTTGGGTTTGTGAAAGTTTATTCTAGTACAATTCAGTTTAAGAAATAAAATTCTAAAATAATATATTATAACCAATAAAATAATCTTCTTACTTTTAGAATTTAAATGATGAGCTCCTCATATTTTTCTTACATTTATTTTAAATTTTTATTTCTGTTAATTTTTACAGTTTTCGTACTCAATTCCGTCGCAATTTATTTAAAATAGTAAGCTTGCAAGCTTCTACATGCTTTCAAAAGTTAGGCTTAAGGTATCTATCTTTAACTAGTTTAATATATTTTCTTCATTTTTTTATTTAGCAATATATGAAAATTTTGTTCCGAACTTTATGAGTTAATGATATAAACTAATTAAGTATCATGAACTAATTAGTGCGAACACTATTAATTAGTAGTATTACACTATATTGATTCACATGGTATTATAACGACGGTGACACAATACTTATATGTATTGTACGTATATTATTATGTACGATATCGAAAATAAACTTGTTTATTACCAATAGTTTTAGTTTACCCTCAATGGACTGCCAAAAAACTGTTAAAAATACAAAAGTGACACACATTGATTAGTGTAGGCGAGTTAAAAAAGAAGGACACTTTATGAGTCAACTCCAATCATTCGCCTAATTGTCGAAAGATGCAACTTAGCGAATTAAAATTGGGAACCTGTTCTACATACCAATTTTTACCGTGGCTGGGTTATAGTTATATTTTGGGGCTCGAATTCAAAATGTTTGTGTTTTTAACTCAAATCTTAGAAATATTTTAGAAATAAGGGAACTCCAGAAAGGTCAAACAAAAAGAATGTGTTATTTATCATCAAATCAAACAATACTTTAGAATATGCTTAAAATCCAAAAATAACTTCTTATAAAGAGCGGGCCCGGAGTGGTAAAATGGTAAGTGAAACCTGTGTGTTTAAATGAGGGTAAACTAATTTACAAACAGTGTCGTCTCTTTATAGTTAGCACGGTGCTATCGAATAATACAAATGCACTAATTCTGAAAGTGTCTGGTGCATGATAATCGATATTGTGGAGTTCATACATAACATTGTATAGAAATCAATGTCAATAGGTGCATAAAATTAGCATCCTCAGTAGAATAGTTTTAATGATACTGTGGACTAGATTTCATATTTTTAAAAAATTTCTTCAGTATTTTAATATTTTTTATACATGTTTTCATACTTTTAATTTTGATATAATTATGCATCGTTTTTATCACACTTAAAGGGATTTTAATTTATTGAATTAACAAGAGTTTAATTATGCTTCAAATAAATGAGTTTCTGTCTTTTGGTTGTTTGATAATTTACGATCATTCTACAAATTTTAGAGGATGAAAATTCAAAAGCGAACCTATCTGTGATTTCTAGCAGGAGTGTACGTCAAGAGCATAATGTGAATTGAGTTACGTATTATTTTACCCGTTTAGATGTGTATAGAAGATTTGTGTTTTATGAGGTCATCTATTTCTAGATGTTTGCTATTTGTATCCATCTTGCCAATATTTAACAATGGTCATTTTTTGATACAATTAATAATGTATAATTATTTTTTTAACTGTTTTTAATTGTATTTTAATAATTATGTTTAACTTTTTGTTAACATTAGTATTATCCCATTAGTAACAAATAATGAGCCTTGTTGTTGAGTTCTGCGATAAAAGATATATATATTTTTAAATGTAAACAAACATGATTAGATAATAATCCAAGAAAAACATTCATTCATGATAACATGTCATACATCAGTTGTATAAAATTCTAATTATCAATTTTGTTTATCCACATATTACTGATATATTATTCTCAGACTTCTTAGTTAGTGATTAGACAAACAATTGACTGTGGCCACAACTTTTAAATATATAATTAATTTGTAGTTACATTTTAGGAAGGAAGTGTTTTTCACCAATTCCCGCTATTTGTCAACGTTTGCTTGTTCCCCAACCTGACAGCTGCCCGCGGTCCCGCCTTCGGTATTGCATCAATCCGAGTTGATGGAAATGACCTCTTCGCAGTCTACAATGCCACTAAGGCAGCTCGTAAAATCTGTATCGATGAACATCGTCCGGTTCTCATTGAGGGTATGACTTACCGGTGAGTGGTCCCCTCATCTGCGGTGCTCTTGTTTGTAAATGAGTTACTGTTGATTTATTCAATAGCTGATAATAAGGGGTTTTTTTCGGATGATTAAACCTATTTATTTTAATACGAATCAGCTTTGATATTAGACTTTGGTATAAATCATCTTTATTCTTAGATAATAGGCTTATTACTGCGGTGTAAATAGAGAAATGGGAAAGAATGTTGGTTGGTGGATGCCGTTTGTTTGGCATGAAATACTCTTTCTAATCTTCAGATTGTCAGAAAAGAATGTGTTATATACTTAATAACTTGGATTATAGCGAGTATCTGGTGTAAAGGATAAAGTGGTAGACTGCTATCTTCATTATTCCAGTACAATACATATTTGTGATCACAATTTCATAATCTGATTAGCAACGTACAATATAATTAACTGATCTTTGGTTTCTTTTATGAATTGATTTTTCTTGCCAAAAAAATCTTTTTTATTTACCAGTCAAATAAAACAAAATATTAAATCTACAGCATAATGTTTTTAGTCGGTGGATCGGTATGCAATCACATCAAGCAAAACACGCAACATTCCATAATTCGTGTATTTATATACGAATAATGTATGATGAATTTATTACTCTAAGTAGGCTACTGTTTATTTATGCTTACCTACACCACAAATTGGACTATGGGTACTTATCTTTATCGTAAGTAATGGATGCACGTAGTCCCCTATTTTTGATATCCATATTATATGCTTTTTTATGGTCTCCAATCGATATTAACCTTGTATTGTCAACTTTCAATCTACCCTCTTTTTTTAATAAACAATGCAAAGGTGGCTGAATTTCTCGGTAACTGCATCGCACAAGATAGCAAATGTAATAAATAATTTTTAGTTTGTCATAAGTCATAATAACGAATACTATTACGACATACGAGCTCTAATAATAATATATTACAATGGTGGTCTCAAAGGCGAAAAAGCAATTATTGTCAATTCAGTAGATAGTGGTTTTATTGAAAAGTTTATCAGTCACTTTAATCATACTATCGTTTATTGTGCGTCATTCGTGAGTAAAAATTATCACTTGATTTGTCTGCGTGGTAAACTTGCATTAATTCTATTATTCTTTAAGATTAGAAAAATATATTTAAAAAATTTAAATCCTCCTTTGTTAATTAACAAAATTTTGATCTATAAAAAATGTATGTGCTTATGCTAAATTCATTAAAAATATTGGAATATTTCGGTTGGACCAACAAATGTACCAATATTTTGTCAGATATTCTAGATTTATTTTTATATTAAATTTATTAATATATAAATTATGAACGACTTTGACTTACGTAATTCAATATTTTTGCTTTTGACATGATGTAGGCCACAACACACTTGATCATCTTACAACATGTGTAATTCGCTTTTAGAAATGGTCGTGTTTTGTTTCATTTTGCGACTCTATATAAACTATATAAATATATTATTCATTTTTGTGTGTTTCGTATTGTAATTCAACTTTTTTAATTTTAATAATACGAATACTATAAAAAAAACAATAATTTAAAAAAATATTATTTATAATTATCTATCTATTTATTTATATAATTTTTAATTTTTTTTTTATACTATTTGATACAAAATTCACATTCAAGTTATACTACTGTTTAATTTTTCTAATAATGTTATATTTTATGAATGAGTATATAATACTAACAATCATTTAGCTATTTATTTCTTTATACAATATTTCCACTCTTTTATAGATAATAACGAGATTATTTTTACATTAGGATAAAATATTATGAGCTAAGGTTTAAATAAATTATATTATTTCCTTTTATGTGCTTTTCCTAATATTTAAGAGATATATTTTAATTTTCTATTATAATATATTATTTTGGTCATGATACATTAATTAATTCATATTATTTTATTCAATTTTACACGAAAATTCGAAATTATATTTTCTACTACTAGTGAGTAGTATAGGTCATAAATAGCAGTAAAATACGCAGGTGCAGCCGATTTCTTGTCCCTCTTCCCCGATTGTCAACAGTGTTGGCCACCACAGCACCAGCGATGACAGCTCCGTCTATCGTTCGGTGGATGAGGTGAGCTACTGGGACAAGGACGACAACCCCATCGTCCGACTCAAACAATTCATGGTCAAGAAGGGTATCTGGAATGATGAAGAGGAAAAGAAGTGGAAAATCGAGTGCAGAAAACTGGTCAGTTGTCTCTCCACTCTCATAGACACTCTGTTCGTCTTCATATTTACTGTACACGTTGTTCGTAATGAAAACTGTTGTTCCTATTCGGTAGATATAGTTAAAGAGAATACCAGCGTTAGACTAACTATTCTTATTGCAGACTTCCTGAAAAACACGAAATATCATGATTTATTTAATATATAATTTAGTTTTTCTATTTTTAAAGTAATCATCAACGTTTATTATAACTTTTGAATCATAAATATCTCGTATCAGTTTTAAATATAGCACATTTGTTGATATTAATCTTTATTTTTTGAAAAATGACATTGTTTTTCTATACTACTTGCAAGTATGTTTGACATATAATTTGCATTGTAGTGGTGTAATTATAGTCTGTATTGTTTGTTTTTTTTGTAGTGATTCTAATATTGGTTTTTATAATATGCATTTGTAGATAAGATAAAGGTTATTATTATAGTGTTTCTAGATTTAAACATTCTATGTTAGCTTAGTGTTAGTCAACAAAGATCAATCAATGTTTGTTAATCAAACATATAACTCAGCATGACACTATTGTTTATTTATATGGTAGAGGTCAGTTTATCTGCTCTGTTTGAATACCACATTTTCACATTAACATAATCCGCAATTATTTTAGTACAATATATCGTATTCATACTATACTCAGTTTTCCTATTTTGTCTCTAAAAGTACACTTTTTGTTGTAAATTGCGTTCTGAAAAGCTTGTTTTTTACTGATAATTTTAATGTTCTTAATTGCCTCTAACTCGATAGTAACTTTTTTCTTCTATAATTAATGCTACAGGGTTTTTGATACCATTTTTGACACGTTTAAGAGACAGAGGCCGAGACGTATCGCAATGAAATAATCAATTTTAATTTGCTGTCAAATTGGTATTTCTGTGCACCTCTGCTCAACTAATATGTGTGATAAAGAGAAGGTGTTCATGATAAGGGGCAAAGGAAAGAGAGAGAGAGACAGAGAATTCTGGCACATCTATCAATCTCAAGGAATCCAGGGTTACCGCTTCTATGGTAGTTAGTGGCGAGAGTCGCATACTTCTGCAGGTTAAGGTTTTCTGTGCAAGCTGACCATAGTAGGTTTATGTATTGTGCGATCAATAGATGTGGTAATATAAGTGCTGCACGCGCACACTCAGAGAGAAAGATGACTTCAAGGGTTCGTGCACTTCTTGTGTAACATCAACAAACTCTTGAATCCATTTTATAATTGACTTTTGGGGGTTCCTTCTTCAACCTAACTCCTAATGACGGAGATTTCTGATTCCTTCATTGTTTATTGTCTTTTGAACCTCCGGCATTGTAGTTGTAGCCATGTTATAATGAGAATATTTTTATATTTTTTATATTATTGAATTGACGTATCTGCCTGGTACATATATGCTTACACATACCGATTATAATGTTGGATTATATTATTGCTTGTGTTGTAATTAATAATAAAACATGCTATCAAGGTGAGCGAACAATGCGAGTAGAAATAAGCCGCAGATGATTATTTTAACTTCAACTTGTGTGAACTGTACATGTGTCTGCTGAGAGATGTACCTATTTTGTAGCGGTAATTCCATTGAATATGTTGCTTATAACTCATTTTAACATATATGATGATGACTAGTTTGACATAGTTATGAATTCACATAATCTCACAAACGACCAAAAGTATGCTGTTGATTGATTATGTATTATGGACTTCACTTCCGTCATATAATGATAACATCTCAGCAGGAGAATACGAACAGAACAGTAATTGGGGCAATTATTTTTAATTATAACTTTTAAAGGTATATTTAAATACAACAGTATGTTTAGATATGAAAACATTTTCATACTCTGATCAAATATTCAAAATGGCGCTTAATATATTATTATGTTTGTATTGGTTAAAATATAACGTTAATCTATATATATTTTGACTTTTTAACGCTACAAACTATCGTTACACTGTAATTTTTGTCATCCCACAGTTTTCTTACTTGGTGAAACAATTATTTGGAAATCATAAAGGCTGGGTATTGTACATTTTTTTATAGATTAATTTGAAAATATTGCACGAGATGCAGCTGTGAATTATATCGTAATAAAAAGGTACTTTTTATCTGTTCACCAGACGTAGTTTTCTCCAACTAGGTTGATTAATTTAATTAATAACTTGTTTTAATGATCAATCATAGTAATTGGTATGACACGAATTCATTACTTGTGCGGGAAAATGTTAAAATGTTTTAGACAATAATTTTACATAAGTCTATCAGGTTGTTCTTCGCTTAGGACAAAGTACATCATTTGTTTACTGGGTTATGAATACGGATTATTTATGCATGATTTATTGTGGTTTTGACTCCAAAATCATACACTATATAGAGCTTATTTTTGTTTGTTTGTGTATTTAAATTATTAATATAGTTTTCTTAAATTAGTTTTCTATTAAACATTATTGTAGGTTTAAAATTGTTTGTATTTATAACAAGATTGTATAGTAATTATAATATACAGTCACTCATAAAAAGGACAGAATCGATTGGTAATAGTACTGTTATCAGCATCTAAACTTTCCCTCAGGTATGCGTACAGTTTATCTGTCTGAAAGAGAGTTTAATACGCTTCTAAAATAGGTCCTCCCTGAAATTCAGTTTAACTCTCTGGTCGTGCATAATGTACCCGCGACGCGTAGTTCACTGAATGTAAACCTTACAAAAGCGCATGGGGTGGTGAGGGAGCGGGGAATGGAGTATTCTATTGAAATTCACGTAAATGCAAAATAATATGTATTATAATTCGTTCTTCATTAACTACTGATTGTTATGATGTCATTATGATAGTTTTGAATATCACTTATTTTAAATGAAATAATGACATTTATAAATAATAGGATTGTTTATCCATCGTTACTAAAATAACGATTTAAATATATTTTATTAGAATAGTATTTAATTTTGCGCAATCTAAAGTGTACTACGGGGTGAGAAAAGTCTGGTGTTTTGTATTTCGTTCGTTTTAACCTCTTCGTGATCTGTATTGTCTTCCTCACAGAATTTAACAGCGTAATCTAATGACATATTTTACACAACTGTTACCGTTGAGCATATTTGCGAAAACTGTCAGAGTCGTTTTGTTTTGCTTCAGCTCAGTATGCCGTATATTCCTATTGTGGCAATCAATTAAAATGTATGAAAATCTTTTCTCTCTCAAGTTTGTTGACATCAGCTTTTTCTCTGTGTCCATGTCCGTTACAAGTTAGGTTTTACTTAACCATTAATAATTTGTTAATGGTTTAAAATGTGGGCTATTAAATTGTTGCTCATAAAACTTCTTCTGCAGGTTTTATTAAATTCATTTCCGTTGATATGATGATCGATGAAGAGATAGTCTCCTAATGGTTAGAAGCTTGATAAACTTCTCTTAAGATGGAGATTAGTTTTAATGGCATTGATTAATTTCTATTATTTAAATTTAAAACAATTGTATATTGTCCCAATTTTGTTTTTAGTTATTCAAATGTTCGGTTCGTTTTTGGTTAGTAAAATAGTAATTTAGTAAAATTAAAGTTACTAAATACTATAGTTATAAGTTAGGAGCAGATTAGTCAAGGCAAGACATACCTTCTCGTATTTTGATCCTAACTGTAGGCTAATATAATTTTTTAATGCCTAAACAGTATGGCTGATAATTTTCATTACAGGTTAAATATATTTTACCTTTTTTATTTGGAAAACAACTAAATTGAACTCGTTCAGTGGCTTACGACTTCATTATTTTCAGTCTGTACTTTTGAAATAGAATTATTTATTTATACGTAATGTATGGTTTTTATTTGCAGGGACTATTATATGAATATTATAAGGTATTAAGATTATAAGTGTAAAGGATTTTCTATTTATTTACAGTATAATATTGTAACAGTTCTGTTTTCATAAGGCATATTTTAAGTATTCGATTCTAGTATTTACCGATTTTTTTATGGCTCAGAAACATAATTGTTTCAAGTAAATTATATCACGTATAACATTTTACTAAATATTCACTAGATGTGTTTCTCTTCTAATTCCTCACAGTAACACAAAGCTATTCTAAACGTGTGTTTTACTGATAACGTCTTAGTTATAAACGACTCTCTGAATTATACAAATTTGTATTGGTGAATACTTTTTCTGTTACTCGATTGCTTCTTTACTATTATTATCATGGTTCTAATTTAATCATTTCAAATTATGTACAATAATATCGTCTAGTGTGCATTTCAGCACATAATTGAATAACTTTTTGATTATAAACTTTTATCACTTACGCTCCAACCAGATATATTTGCTGTTCTTGGGATGCCTGAATCCTCAGAGGGAAAAACTATAAACATTTTATTTCTAAAAGTGTGTTATAGTTTAATCTACCGCGAAATATTCCGTGATCCCAACTATTCCGTTATTCTAATTCATCGTGAACCATATTATCATGTTAATAATTTATTCTCATTACCTTTCAAGACACGACGGATCGTAGCTAGAAGCTGTAATTGCCTTCGATGCGCTGTCAGCTGATCTCAACCTACTTTAGCTTTCGTCAGCTTCACAGGCAACCGTGTTCATGTCCCTGCTTTAGCTAATCGATAGACTTGTCTTCCTATTGATCGCATTTTTGATGAAAATTAGTTCGTACGTGTGTATAGATAGTATGGGAATGTGGCGTTTTGAGTTGTGAATTGAGACAATAATGTATACTGAACTGAAGAATAAATGCGAAATCTCCCCGATATACGCGCGATAAACGGCAGTAGTGTATACTTTATAATCCTATCAATTGCTCATAAGTCAAATCGTCTCTTCCACTCCCTCTCTTTCTCACCCTCTTTCTCTCTCTCTCACTCTCTGTTATAGCTGTCCTCTTCGATTAAATTTGCACAATGTGGCCTACATACCGAATTTAGCTTTTTATTGAAGTGCCATAATAATCTAGCCCGTTATTTTGTGTCGGTATTTTGACCCGGAGCCTCCTGCAATAGATTTTGTTTATGTTATATTTACATCAATTAGTTTTGTTCACAAATAGATCGCGGCTTAATCTGATCATTGGTTGTTCCATATTATTTTTAGAAATAATTTGTGTATACTGTGTGCTATTTTTGTTCTCATCAACTTAGAGGTAATCCTTTTTTCTGATCAGTTATTTTTCACCTTGCTCTCGTTATCCAGTGTCACGTGATTACACTTGAACCAGTGAGGCCAAATAAGTTTATTACCATAACTGGGGTACGACCTGTCTTTGGCTAAACGATTTCAGTACCTAATAGTAAATGTTAATTAGACACAAAGATAGCCATTTGAGATTGAAGTGTATGTCGTTGTGTTTTAAAATTAAATTATTTGTTTTTTATATGAACTTTTAAACATTTTAAAGTATGATATTCCATGATTATGTACTTTATTAGTTTAGCACTCCAACATTTCAGACCTATTAATCAATATTGCACTCATTTTTTACCCTCTCATATGTTGTCAAATTATGCATTATTGTCAAATGTACAACTGTTTACGGATTTCATATTCTTTATTGTTTTAATTAATAGCAATATTGTCATAATTTATTGATTCTAATTTCAACGTTTTACAAATTATACAATATATTTTTTCGTAAAATTATTACTATTTTAAAACATCTATTCGCGTTATGTAACATTGTTCGTTTGTGTCGTAAATATTTTTAATAATACTAATTATAGTGTTTTCGGGACATAGACATCTGAAAATTATATAAACACAATGCGTATGTTTTCTCCTTTGTGTTTGTTGACTGGCATTACTAGTGTCGTTGTGGAACATAGCGGTTTTATGCACCAGACTATTGATTTTTAAGCTATTAATATGGCATGCTTAACCTGAGTCTAGCGGCGAGATATCGGGTATTATTATTCATAAAATTTTTGTATTATCGACTACGTGATAGTTTTTGTGTTTACATAAGAGATCGTCAGAGAATTCTATTTTTTATCAATATATAGCTCCTTTGTAAATTTGTTTATATATATACTCTGTTATAGGGTTTTGGATTTGTAAAATAATTACATATTAAATTATAATATATTAGAATTAAATAATGTAGTTTTAGTTTACTTAATAATTTACCTCTGAAAATCACATTTTACTCGAATAATCCAGATTCATATTTTACTGATATGAGACAATAACGAAAATTGAGTTTGCTCGAAATTGAAATATGTATTGTGTAATCACACATAAAGTATATTACATTAGCAAGAGGAAAACTCTTCATCTCAAATTATGCACATTTCTATTCAAAAATAACACTGGACCATAAATAACTATTGCATATATAGGTGATTAGTGGGCTTACTTAAGTGTTACTTAAGTGTAATTAGTGTACGCTTACTTGAGTGTACAGGGGGTAGGGAAGTGTTTAAGTAAGCATACGTACATGTTTAAATATATGTGGTGTTTTGTCGTCAACTACTTCCAATCTCCTGTGTACATTTTATTATTTTCAGTATTTGCTTTAATAATGGTGGTTTAATAAAAACAACTAATAACATAATCTACTTTTCTGTACTTTACTGATAATTTTACCCATTTTTATGTGTTGTATTAAATAACAAGAGCATTGGTAGAATCTGAATATTGTCTGTATATTATTTACACTTTACTCTATAATTTAATATGCTAATTATTACTTTGTTCAGAAAAGTATTTAAAATTGAAGTACTGTATTGCTGTGATATCGCCAGTTAATTTCTATACTATCAATGTAAAAACTCCTATAATCTCTTAGATTATATACCTCTGGAAATTCCTAAAGTTTAACCCCATAAAATCCTATAGTTTTACTCCATAAAATACTATATTTTTAACCCTCATGAAATCCTCAACACTGACTGATATGATATTATTACTGGTACAACACAAAGTCCGTGTCACTGCACTTGCTCCTCATCGACTTCATTTGCATTATAACAGGGTTCCTGCGGTCATAATAAATATACTTAAATGTTCTTAATATTTAAATTAATAAAATAAAGCACAAAATTGTACTTAATTGTGCTTAATTATTTATCTATACCCAATAATGTCTTTAAGTGTACATATACAATATGTCCAAAGTTTTAAAATATGTTATCTTTATTATATATTTCAAATTTGATTTAATAAAAACATTGTATGTTTAAAAATATAATTTCTCAAACTTTTCTGCATTAAATTATTATTTTAGTTTTCTATCGAATGCGCTGAAAATGGATAAATTACATTTATTTTATAATTACTTATTATCTTCTTTTACATTATACTAACTGGCATAGGGAAATTGTATCCGTATTTCTAACTACCCCTATTTTGCAATTTTTTAATAGTACTGCAAACAATCCAATATTTAATTTAGTAGACTGTTATTGAATAACTAAATGTTTTACTAAGTACTAACTACATTGTGTCTTTGTATATAGTATAAGTATGCATGAACTTTTTTGAAAATAGTATGTTTTTATGATTTTTATAGAAAGTGACGCTAAACTTTGTAATTTTTATACTTAAATGTACTTAAATAGGCCTTAAAAATCGTTAGAGAAAATGCGCAGGAACTTTGTCATAAGGCCAACCCGCTTCTCAGGTAGCCTACTGATTTGCTATTTTGTATACCTTTAATACGTTTCATTTGTGTCCAGCCAGTTGGTCTAAGTTTTATCTCGACTATCTACTGCGAATCGAATCAAATCCAGAATATGACACTTGTTTATTGGCTGATTGTTTTTTGACGGGAATTTTTCTGACTGGTTGTTCTCGTTGCAGGGTATTCTAGTTCTAGCAGTACGCATGCCTTGGCGCGGCAATATTGTGTAAATGTATGTATTGCCATTAGTACCCTTCATGTTTGCTCTTTTTCAAGATTTGGTAGTGGTTGGTGTGGTGAGGGATGTGTTGGACAAGGTGATCGGATGTCTTCTTGCTCTTGTTTTCGTAGTGTTTTAGACGCATCATGAGTATACGTTTAAGTGCCTGTTTCAAAGGCATATTTTTTTGTGAAAAGTCCATCCTGTTCATCATTTGGTATCTTTTTCTACATATAATGTACTCTGCATTACTGATAAGAATCCCACTTTGAATGGGAATTCACTTATTTTGGCTCTCTTGTCGGTATTCTGTCCGCCAGTTGCAGCATATTTTCATACTTGTCCTGTTGTTAACAATATATAATGTGGTTCCTTATCAAAAAGAAAATTATTTTTCATGTAAATAATCCGGAGTAAGTGGTATGATGCAGGTCCAGAAAGGGATTTTCATGTAAAATATCTTTTAAAATAGTAGTCATAAATTTGAGATCTCGGGAATCATGTGTCGACCGAAATGATTGACTTGACTGTCATCTCTTGGATTTTTAAACACGATCTGGTTTTTATGATTTAGCGATCGAGTACGTGTCTTCCTGTCATTTATAAACATATTTTGTGTAATATTGATTAGAAAACAGAGCAGATGGTGAACCATTTTTATGAATAATACTATTGGGACGATTATTACACTCAACCTAACTCCTTCATGAAGAAATTAGAAAAGGTACAGACGACTACACATACATATAACACATACGTGGAGCAGAGTAGTGATAACAACCGAAAAACAAATACTTAATTTTGATTCGTTGAAAAAAATGCAAAAATATTTGGCGGGAAAATTTTAAAAATTCAATCAGTCAGTGTGGTAGCTTTTAGAGACTTCGTCGTTATTTTAAGCCATTTAAGGTTGTGTGCTCGCGACACCACTCCCATACTACTGTCAAAATTTTAGAAATATGAGCGTACCTATTGATTTTATTTTGACATATTGAAGGTATGATTTACATATTGAACTACCAACTATTGATATAAATAGCAATTATCAGTTTTCAATTATCAATTACAGTTTTCATATTCAAATGGTTGTCTCACTTGGATATAGTATACAATTCGTTTTATTTAAGTTATTTTCAAATAATGAAGGTTCGTGCACCCTTAAAAATAGCGCTATACTGAACATTTTTAATTTGTGGAAAAATCTTGAAATTTTTTCAATTTTGTGACTTTGCACAAAGAAAGGATATTAATTTATTTAAAATAATATTTGATAATGCTTTAGAATGCATTTAAACATTGTTTAGAAACATTTAAACTCCCTGCCTATAACTATAACGATTGCTTCTCTCTGGAAACTACTTTCTGGAGATTGTAATTTTTTGTTTGGATATAAGATTTAGGTGTCCTTAGTTTCTTTTAGTTATATTAATGTAATAAACATTTCAATTTCTAATGTATTTTTCCATTAATGTTCGACAGAATACTCTCAAGGCATTAAATAACAAATTTGACATCGTCATGTTATGTTAGTTAAGTTATCCCTTTTTGTCTACTTCAAATTGTGATACAAATTTGGTAAAATTTGATAAATTCATTTATTAATGTTTATTGATTCTGTGTAAAACCACATATTTCACAATAATAATGTTCAAAGTTTAAATTCACGGTGTTAAAATTTCTGGTTCACGCAGAACCATATCGATCCTAAATATGACATGTCAAATAATTATTTTCTTTTTTGAGAAATTGGAATTCCAATTATTGTTTACCGCTTACAATTATCGGCCTATTATGAACGAGCCAAGCCAATATGTGAACTTTCAACTTTGAAAACATAAATATAAACTTTCTTCAACTATCGTATCAACTATAACACAACAAATGGATGATTTCGAATACACTTTACTCCCAAGACTTAGATGGTGATATAAGTTCCCCGTGGCCATGCTTTTGACTGCAGTTATGCAATTAATATGCAATTCTACTAAAATTCTAAATGTAACCATTTTAAAAGTAATTGTAGTTTTTTGATTTTTTTAATGAAAAAAAACTATTCTATGACCCATTTTTCAGGAACGAATCAATCCCTATGCTAATGCCTTCGTTCAAATCTTCGTTCAAACCGACCTTCATATTAATATTCAAACTCTGACCTCAATTTAAAAGGGCTTAATTTAGAAAGTGAGCGATTTTTCTCCCGCAAAACCTACTCCTGAAATTTATTTTTCTATAATTTCGCATTGTTATCCCTTAATTCTCTATGATTTTAGGGTGCAGTGAAGGTTTAATTTCTTACAGTGACCGAGTGCTGTATATAAGTTATAGTTCTGTAGGTTGAAGGTGCATATTAATTACGTCAATTAGCTAGTTGTAATCGGTATTGACCTATAAAATTGAAATTATTTAGTAAAATCTTAGTTTTGTGAACTAAAAGGTATAGATTGTATAAGGATGATGGATTATATTCATTGTTCCCGCGTCCCATTTATTCAGGTACGTTGGGTGAAATTATATATTGTCTTCATGACATTTCACAACGTTATAATAATTACGTGTAAAATAGTGAGTTTACTGTATAGTGTAAGCAACTAACACAATAAAATTATATTTAGATAAAATTCAATTCAACGTAAATAGTGATCAGCAAGATATCCTTACTGTATGTATTAAAATGTATAATTTTTTTATAAATACTATATTTTAAGATTGTTATGTTATTAACAATATTTTTATCTTAAATCGGTCATTAATTTTTTCTAATTCGTGTTAGATGGTAGTGGCGCAAATTTTTAGAAAATACTGATATGAAAATTTTTAAAAATTAAATGAGAGTTATTTCGGCATCATATTGTCACATTCCGGTCAGCTGAGCATGTCTCATCTGCACTATGTTTTCTATTTCAGAATCAATATATTTTTCTCAGTGTGATTATTTCTCAGTTAACCTCCCCCCCATACCCCTCAGACGCTTTTCTCTTGTTTCCTCACAATCCGTACAGTACAGTCTTTCACTGCTAAACAGTCCTCCTCTCTCCCATCCATCAACCCTCCCCCCACCCCCCTCTTTCTTCTCTTTTTCTCATTAATCTACTTCAAATAAGCGGTCGATGACTATCAAATTGTTTCCTGTATCTTCCATGCAGTACTCACCCCTCCCTCATAGCTATATGTATAAATAAATATATTCGTTCGTTCGTTTTTTGTTTAAAATAATATGTTCATTTTGAACCATTTATTTAATAGACAATTTAATTTTGTTTTCTATAGTTACCACAAAACATAAGACGTTAACGCATTTATGATATTATGGTCAATGTTGTTACTTTAGCTAAATTGTGTCAGATTTAATTCATAATGATATAATATCTTGTAATTATACATTTGATATAATGATGAATAATTATAACAAAATAGAGATCAAAACAGCTATAATGTTTTCATGGTTTTCAACATGTGCTAAAGTACAGTATATGGCCATGTTTATTATTAACTGTATTGTATATTATATAGTATAAGAGTTATTTATAGTGGCAGTATAATTTGATTTATTTAATCTTTAATTCTTTAAATTTTGACGAAGGAAGACCAGTTTTTAAATATACCGTCACAGGTTATACCTTTTTATATAGTATATATAGATTAGATATGTTGCATCCGTTGTATTCCCTTTATATCAATATGTTGCAGATAAGACTATAATACTATGTTTTGAAATTATTAAATGCCTGATAAATATATTTTTTAATAGTTTATTTTTAGGCAAATGTCAAAAATCATTATTTTACATTTTAGTGATTATTAAATTAAGTTATTTTATTGATTGGGATTACTATACAGAAATATTGCAGGACATGTTCGACAGGTGAAGTTGTATGTAAACCGTGTTTATGTGTTTAAGAACTGTTTTATTTCACAAGTTATATAATATGCGTAATGTATAGGTTCACATTAATTGTGCATTATCATTATTTATTATACTGTTTTCAAAACATGTTTTTTTTATCTGCTACCTTTACTAATTAGTGATTGGTCAACGGTCCCTTTTGACTAGATTATTTAATTGCCTATTTGCTTCTTTTTTTTAATTAGAGATCCCATTGACTTTTATGAGAAGCCGCATAATTATTTTAATTGTTATAAGATTACTATAATATATTGAAACAGTGTACCCATAGTGCTATCTTATTTACGCTACGAATAATTATAAATATATTTGTTAAATTCAATTAACCATTTTTTGCTATGCCGGGTACAACCCTGGAAAAAATTAACCCATACACCCCTTTTTTCAGGGAATTTTTTATTATTATTTCCTAATTTTTTAAATTTTAAATCAGCAACTTTTAAATTTAATAATTAAGTAAAAGCAATAAAATATCAATGTTTTTTATCATTCAATAAGA
>JAUZND010069414.1:0-17214 GCA_034780555.1 Coelogynopora nodosa | reverse complement strand
AAAAAAACAACCCCAGATCGGACGAACGCTCCAGAAGTGGAACATATATACACAGGCTATACTAAACCGATTTTTTTTTTTTAATTTTCTCAAATAGACACACCAATACGCCAAGAATCACCAAAAAAAACTTTGAAATTCGTGTGGGTTCTATGAGCCGTCCGATTAAGGATAAATATAATATTTAAGTAAAAGTATAACATATTATAATGCCGAGAATTTAACATAAGTATTGATATCATTTTAACAACTTGTAATTGAAATTTATTCGTCACTGTAACTGTGTAAACAACCTGAAAAAATTGAAACAAAAACTTACCAAACAGAAAGAGAGAAATATACAAAAGCAGAAGTAAAGATAAAAAGATAAATAATAATAAATACATATTTAGATGAACATACAAGCGAACTAATTAACAAAATTAAAGGTCAATAGAAAAATTAGAAAACGAATTCGAACAGGAAATAAACAATCAATTTGAGCAATATTCAGGCAAATGAGAAAGCACCGCCGTATTAAAAAGAGCGAGCAAGAATCTGATAACGTTTTATAGTACATAAAATAAGTACGCTCTTACTCAAAATGGTAATTAAAGAAAGAAAATGATAATAAAGATTATGGTAAATTATGGTAAATGATGGTAAATTATGGTAAATGATGGTAAATTATGGTAAATGTTGGTAAAAAAATTATATTTAATTATGGCACTCAAATACTGACCATCAATTAAAAACACAGTAAAAACTATATATGACAAATTATTAGAAATTAAAAAAATAACCCATAATTCCAATTTATCATTTTAAAATTGAAAGTGAAGGTTCAATTGATAATTCCAATTTATATTAATTGATATTAAACATAATTGTTTAAATCATAGATATAAATGTTTGTATATCTTAATTATACCTAGATATCCAATCTGTGCATCGCAGAGGTTGTGAGAAAAATGAGTCATACCCAACTTTGCGAGTATTTGCGACATTTGCGACATTTGCGCACAGCCTTTAAGTAAGCATTCTTCAAAGCTTTACATTGAAAAATTTATAAAAAAGGTAAATTTATATTGCACCACAAAAATCGTAGTAAAATGTTATGTTAATTCATAATTTCGTTAAATAAATACTTTATTTTTATTTAAATAGCGAAAATTAATTACATTCAGTTTAAACATAATTAGAGCCTATTTAGGATACGCACAACGGCTAACATATTTCTCTAGCTTTGGATTGGCTCGCGAAAGAATTGCATGACTCATTGTTTTCATAACCATTGTACACATTTTGATAACAGGATTATGTTAGATTGAACATCTAGGAATGAGAGAGAAGGATATCCATATTTTATATGTATATGGTTTAAATAACATGATAATAATATGAAATGTGTTTCTAAATCAATGATGGAACCAAACAGCATGTAAAACCAACGAATAATAAAGTGTATATGATAATGAATAACGAATAATGCAGTGAAGAAATAATTCAACAAGTAGATTTAAACTATATTTATAGTTATACTGGGACCCCGAAAAGTATAGCAGAATATTTATAAATGAAAGTCATCTATAATTATCCATACTTTGTCACTTGAATCTTTGATTAATTACACTGATCGACAAATTTGGAGAAATACATTGAATATTTTGGAAAATTTGGGGAAAAAAAGTAAATATTAAATTCGTAATTATTAAATTAAGCAATTACTTACCAACTTTTTACAAAATTAACCTAATCACATAATTTTTTTAATGTATTATAACATTATTTAAAAAAATATAAAATTTAATTAAATATCAAAAATTCAAAATATATAAAAAATATCAAAATATTAATTAACCTCAAAATTGTACCAAATAAAACTTTACCGTACTCTTCGAAAGATTAAATAATTACTATAGTGACTATTAAGAACAGAGCATTTAATTCTTATATATGTGTTTTGAACGTAGTTCACGAACATTAAACATGTCAGCCAAATAATAAAATTGGTTTTATCATAAGTATGGCAACTATTTAGATGCTTTCCATTTTGAATTTTATAAAAAGTTATACCTGATTGAATATACCTTGTTTCGTCTCAAACATTAAGTTCTGTTATTATATTGAAATCGTGTTTTTTCATTTTATAATGTTGATGAAATGATATCTACAATTAGCTGTATATCCACAGTTTACATAATTTACACCATCGAAATAAGTGACAACTGAGTTATATTTATACAGATCTACTTAAAGAATTCCCAATCGTTGTTAACATTGTTATATTACTTATTAATCCAATATACTTATTACATACTTATAACTAAATATTATAAACTATATCGTCATATTCTAATGTAAATTAATCATATTGCAAACTGGAGCTAGTTAAAATCAACATTACATCAGAGAAAGACAATAAGAACAAAACACGTGTAAGACAAGACAGAAAATGTTGAAAGACAAGGCAACAAGCTTTTAAATATACAAAATAATAATAATAATAATATATAATGAATAATATCCATAAATATTATATAGAAAGTAAAATATTAATATTAATAAATTAATAATATAAAATATAATTAAAAAAATATAAAAATATAATTATTAAAATGAATAAAATTGATGAAATGACTGTTATTATTAGATCGCTTAAATTTTACCGTGTGTGCGTGTTTTTTTTTACAATTGTTAAGTTATGTGTTACCATAATTTAGCTTAATTTTTAACAATCTGGCTTTTGCAGGAGTCTAAAGCAAAATGAACTATGTCCGAAATCAAAACCATAATACTTGATATAAGAGCATATCTAGGTGAATATTGTGAATATCTTTCACAATTAAACTTACATTTGAGATAGAGGGACACTCAACTTGTGAGTAAAACATTCAGAAAATCTTATGAAATTTGATTTAGACCTTCCAAACAACCATCTAAAACTATTGAAATCGATGTATGGATGATATTGTTTGTTGAATATGGTTAGTTTTTAAAATATTGATTGTACATGAATTAGTTTAAATTTCTGATAATATTGAATTAGTATATATTGTGATTTAGATATTAATTGTTATATCTTATGGATTAAATATGTTTATAGATTATTTTGTGGATTATATATATATATATGGATTAGTATACTAAATAAATAAAAATTTCTTATGGTTATAGAAAATTGTACCTATATATAGAAGAAGATACATATGTATCATATATGTTATATATCATATTATGTATATGTATATATTATAACAATTGAGAAGATTGAAATTGCAGCATTTTACAAGATTCAAAAGTAATGTTTTTGTGGTGATAACTATTACCATTATTAAAATCCAAAGTTTAATTCCTTGTAAATCAAATATTTAGTCTCATTCAGAACACAATGTGAATTAATTTTACGAACTGTTTATTTTAGTATTTTACTATTTTAAACCGGTATAATTAATTAAGCTATACATACTAGAAAGGTTTTCCTGAAGATGTAATATAGAAAAGAAAGAATTATAATAAATTAAATTTCAATTTAATTGATTCACACAAAAAGTTACAACCATCATTAAATATACGCCATACAATTATGCAAAAATTATAAATATATATATAGAGAGAGGACGTAATGGTAATATAAGTATGCGTGTGGGAGAATGCGAGGCTACATATCATTTCTTTCACAATTTCTTGTTTCGCATAATCCGCCTTTTGTGTCCTTTCCAATAATCTTCAGTGATTTGAGTTCCCTAAATAATTATCAATTGTCACCGTTTCTTGATATTTTCTGCTCTTTTACTCACTAATTAATGATTTGCATTTTATTACCTATAATTGTATTAAAATTACCTATAATTGTATTAAAAATACCTTTTTATATTGAGAACATCCCATGTTTATACGTAAAACTGATTGTTTATCTCACATTGTGCTAACGTTAAGTTGCTGGTTTGACATTTTAAAGGTGTTTATAGTTTATGAAGTCACCAAATTACATTACTCAAATATAAAATAGCTGACAGGATTTATTTAACAAATCAAATATTATTAAATGTTGATAAAGAGAAACATCGTATAATTGCAGATAAATTTGAATACATATACATATTGTCAAGAATATTTAACAATCTGTTTCAAAATATATATTCTCACTGTAAAGTGTTCTATATTAATAACAATTTTAAATTCATACATTGTCTTAGAAATAGTTTTAATAACCAATTAATTCAATTAACCTTTACCATTATTTTCAACTTTTTAAAAAGTATTTAGTATATTTGGGAGTGTTGCCCCTCTAAATAATCTCCAAAACACATTTCCGCTTTCAAAAATGTAGTTTTTGTTCTCAATTCTATGCGATTTTTTTTCTTTCTGCAAAGTTGTAATTTTTGAAGTATTTGTATTTATCTAATGAACATATAAATGATATGATTCACCTGTGTATATGTTGAGAATTATAATTGAGAAGAACCACCAACTTGCGATAACTGTGCGAGCGGACATTGCATATGGGTGGAATTCCTGACCTGGGAGCGTAAATATACAGGTAAACTCTATACAATTGTACATTTACGAAATAATAAAAATCTATATCATAAACATAAAACAAATAATTTGTTTAAAATATTATTGATTAAAATGAATAATAATTGCGAGTACATATCACGGATAAACGTCTCGATGAAAATGTCGATGAATGTATCGATGAATGTATCGATGAATGTATCGATGAATGTGTCGATGAATGTATCGATGAATGTACATATATTGTATAAATTATGTGAAACGTAATACGTGAATTATTTATTTGTATGTATCAGAAACCGACTTACCTTGCATCATCATAGATCCCAAAGCGCTCCAGGTGTGCTCTTGAAAGCGAACTTCATCAAAAATTCGAAAAGAAAGCTGCAAATTCCAAGCAGAAAGAGGACTCCATTTGGAAAACACAAATGACAGGAAACCTGCTAACATTAAAGTTGCTACTACTAGTAACCAAATTTCCTTCTTTAAAGGTCTGAAATAAAAATATATATTTTTATCAAATATTGACACTTAAAAAAGTTTCAACTGCAACGAATTTGTAGTTTGTATTTAACACAAAAATAGTTTAATATTATAGATTTACATACGCACATTAACTATTTAGTGCTGACTACATGTATATTTATATATGGAAACAGACATGTAAAGAGTTTGAAATGAGATAGATTTTTATATTTTCGTACATGTGCAATTTTGTAGAGTTTACCTGTATTTTTACTCTCCCAGGTCAGTAATTCTACCCATATGCAATGTCCGCTCGTACAGTTTTATAGAAAAGTTAAAGTATGCTTAAACTAAAAAATATAAATATCTTAAAATGGGATATATTAAATAATTGATATAATTTTAAATATATATAAATATATAAGAACGTTTAATATTACATATAGTAACAACTAAAATAATGTTACTTTATAGCATGCCAAATTATGGTTATGTACTCTAATCTTTTGCATATCATTATATAACAACTTATCATAAAACAACAAATTTGACAATTTTTGTGTATTTTACCAAAAATGTGTTGTAAGGTTACAAGTTATTATTATTTATCTATTGTAGATTCAAAATTGTTTTATATATATTCGTATATATACTATACATATCATGTAACTATATGATAATTATTATATCGAAATAATACCTAAACAGAATCTAAAAACTAGTTACCAGATCATTAATATGTTGAAATGAATATCACTTGATACTGTTTTTATCATTTACTATTTGTATGTCACAATATAAGGGACGGTTGTATCTTGATCGATATGTTGACTAAAAATAATTTATACTTAATAAAACAAACATCTATATTTCATATTCATGCAATTGTTTTGAGAGTAATCTTATCAATTTCAAAATATATCGTAATGAATTTATTTGAATTATATTGTTATGTTATTTTTAAAACACAATAGAGCATTAGCGCTTTTTCATATAAAATAATACAGAATGATAAATAATTGTCACAATTATTTAGACACTATTTAAATGTTAACTGCAATTTACTAAATACATGAACATATATTTAGATCTGGTCAATATGTTATTAATTCCAGGAAAAATCGTATTTTTACGAGCATCATATTATATACAAGAATAAAAGCAAATAAAAGCTTATATATTATATTATAACACAGTATAATATCAAGTTTTCTCAGCCTATTATTAATATTTATTAGATTTCTTTATAACAGTTTGCATTAGTTAAACGTAATGGTAAGTTAATTGATTGTGTTTTATAAGTTTTATAATTTTTTGATACATAATTGAAAAAACTCCATTTATAAAATTAATTTATTTATATAAATGGATCTTACATATTATTAAAATAAAATATTATAAGCTAAATAAAATGGTTTATCATTAGAAAATAACATTATTTTGCATATAGCACATGCTGCGTTTATCTCTCCTGCATCATTTTGTCGTGTTATATATATATATATCATTATAGCTATGTTAACAATGCTCAATCTTTTCCACCCTATTTATGAAGTATTTATATAATACTTATACAGTGTTATGCCATTAGTGATCATAGAAGGGGTGTAACTTAAATCCGGAGGAAAACTGGAGGACAATTCGAAATAAATTTAACCTATTTGTCAAGGTCGTCAATGCAGAATTATCTAAGTTTAACTTATTTGTCAAGGTCGTCAATGCAGAATTATCTAAATTTAACCTATTTGTCAAGGTCGTCAATGCAGAATTATCTAAATTTAACCTATTTGTCAAGGTCGTTAATGCAGAATTATCTAAATTTAACCTATTTGTCAAGGTCGTCCATGCAGAATTATCTAAAATAAACTAAATAGATTTTAAAATAATTATATTTTAATAAAAGAAATGTGAGGGATTTGAGAATGTCGATAAAAATGGTCAAAATACGTATGTACATTTAAATTAATTCTAAAATATACAAATAAAACAATTATAACTAATTTTAAGTAATTATTTACAATCTTTGAATTGAAATTGTTTGTTTATCTTTGTTACCTGGATTAATGTTGACCTTGAAAACTAGATATTTATTCCTCCAGGTTTAAGTGACAACCTCATTTAAGTAAGTTTTTATGCTGAGTAAGTAAGGAAGTGTGACGTATTAACTTATACCTATATAACTTTTTAAAATTTATTTCGTATATAATGTACACTAATAACATTTAACATAACAAAAAGGTATACCTTACTTAAATAAACTCCAAATATCCGGAACCGTCAACGGCGCGTTAAGTGAAATCGATACGGAATCTTCAATAAGTGGAAATAAGAAGTCAATAACCTCCTCACGGCCAAAGTTAAACGTAAAGAAGCCCGCTCCCAGGAAACTTATCTGTAATAAGACGAGAACATACATATCAAATTGCATTACATAATATTGCATAGCTATAAATAATAGCGGTAAAAGATGACACAAGACTATTTAAACGTTATTCACAGTTTTTAGCAATGTAATTTTAAAATTCATGTTTGTAAAAACAGTTTATCATAGGGTAATATTTATACACAATACAAATTGTTGTAGCGATAAACAACTGAATTTTATAAACAAACAAATGTTGAAAATTAAGTCGTCACCTTGATAATGATTGACATTTCCGGAAGCTATAAGCCGACATTATCTTTACATAGAGCTACTGAAATAACTACTGAATTATTTCAAGATGTTTCCGACTGGATTATATTACCATCATAGTTAATTATTAACGAATATTTAAAAAGGTGACGACTGACTTTCCCTAATTTTACCCCGGTTGAAGTTTTGTGCTTTCCTATTGTCAAATAACGGATTCATTTTATGTAAACACTGCAAGTTTTTACAAGAATGAATCGAAATGTCCCCTTAGTTTTTTCTCCAACATTATCCTTTGTTTTTTGGATTTTAGAATATTGTCTATTTTACCGGCAATCACTATTTTGAAACTCTGAAAATAAAAACATCTTCACACCATGATACATTTAGTGTGACATTGTATAACAGTGTTACACCGCCAAATATAAATTTTGTAGTGTAGTCAGTAAAATATATCGACCTATTTTGTGTATTA
The DNA here is from genome assembly GCA_034780555.1 of Coelogynopora nodosa. Taxonomy (NCBI): domain Eukaryota; kingdom Metazoa; phylum Platyhelminthes; order Proseriata; family Coelogynoporidae; genus Coelogynopora; species Coelogynopora nodosa. The sequence goes on along the minus strand of JAUZND010069414.1, from coordinate 9,142 downwards.
ATGTCACATCGTATGATGTTTCATGATGTTTCATGTTTCATGTTTCATTGTCTCACGTAATGTGACATGATACATAACAGTGTGTGCGTTTAGTGACACACTGTGGCACCATAGCAACGTTATGTAACCTTTTGGATATATTTAATAATTGACGAGATTTGTTCAATATTCAAATAAACATATATATTATAATTCCATGAGTGATTATCCTTGAACACATAAAATTAGTATGGGTGACCAGTGAGGCTAACATTTGTTTTAATCAACGTACATATTACGCATGTAAATAGTTACATGTTTTAACATCTTAGTTGGCAATTTAGTTTTATTTTTCTATTATCTATATATATTTACATTCTGTTACAATTGCTTTTTTGGTTTACATTAACATTTTCTATACATGTATTATAATAGCGAGTAACAGTAAATGAAACAGTTGAGGATCTACATGTACGTACATATTTTTTTTAATAGATGACATGTATTAACCTTGTTAACACCTAATGATGGATATAGGCCTATAATCATAATATAACAATACTTACTCCTCGTTGAACTTCTCCTACGCAGCCAGAAAAGTGAGCTTGACCTACGACTGGTATTCCCCACTGATTATCCAATGGAGTATGAATCTGAGGTCTTGTGAAATATTGTATAGATGCAGTAAGGAGAATACCAATACGATTTAAAGTACAACATAGTTCAGAAAGTATCTAATTCTCGTTTACAAAGGTTTTTGTAATTTAATATATAAACTTTACGTTCATAAAAACAGATACATTGTTGAATACTATTACTGGAAATACCATATATATCGATTTATTTCTCTCTCAATCCTAGATATACAATCTAACATACTTATGTTATATACGATGACCGTTACGAAAACAATAAATCAATCATACACCAGGTTTGCGAGGCAAACGTTGCTTAGATAACTATTTTAACAATTATGCGCTTAGCATAATTGCTTTTCTCCTAATATAATAAGTTATTTATTTAACGAAAGTATAAATAAACGAAACGTTTTACTACGATTTTGATGGTGAAAAATAAAATTTGATATCATAAACTTTTCCTTGTTAAAAATATCTTTGAAGAATGCTTATTAATGTTTTGCGCAATTGCCATATCATATATTTTCCTCACAAAGTCGTGTATGACTCATCTTTCTAACAACCATGACCATGAGGCTTATATTGGATATCTAGGTATCAGTGAGATATAATAATTTTTTTAAATAAAAATTAAGTTTAAATTACATTCTATAGGCCAATTAAATATATAAATATATAGCAAGATTCGAACTAGAATTCGTATTTTTGAATATATTGCATTATAACACCTTTTGTCGCAACATTTAAGATTTAAACTTATTATAACTCATTTCCAATAATAGCATAACATCTAACGCAACTGTTCAGCATTTATTACGTTGAGGTCATTTCGAGCAGCTTCCGAAACGTTGGTCGAATACGTTCAAATTAAAATATGTAGCCTATAGGTTGAATAGTTTATATGATTTTAATAATTATTTGTGTTTCTATAACTATTGGCATATCATGATTATTTCAGTGTGACTATACATTTATTATAAGAAACTGATCAACATGTGGTGTGGTCCCCTGCAAAAAGCAGTTATGACCTCAGTTAAGTTTCTAGCAGGCAATTCCCTTTCCTAGAGGCACTAGGTATTAATAAGTGTCACCTTTGTTGAGCGGAACTATTTATACCTAAAATCGGCCATTTCATATCAGGAGAGTCCGAAAATAAGAGCATCAATTAACGTTTCTACCATAATTAATACATTGTTACACAATTTGCAACTAATAATTATCACAAATTGTTAGTGAACAACTTATTCATGTTTTACTATTTTGAATTGTCAATACATGATTGTTTTCATGAAGAGAACGTTCTGACGAATTGGATTCTAATCATTATTTTTTTGTTAATACATTTTTTATTAAATTCAACGGCAACTACATTGTGTTTCTCCTTTTAGGGTTTTTATAATAACAAAGTTATTATTTTTGTTCCAATTATATTTTTGTTCCATGAAGCTTTCTGCTTTTATAACAAATCATTAACAAATTGGTAAATATGTAACAAATTAAAATATGAAGTAAATGTTCCATCTAAACTCGTGCATAATGATAAAATAGATCAACAAAAAACCTAACAAAATTTTCATTAAATTTAAATAAATAAATAAACTTATTAACCGACTTTTGAGGCAACTATCATAATATAATATGTAATATAAGTTCCAATATATAATATATATTATTTCCATATAAAACTTACTGAAATTTTAGTGTTCTACTCAATTCTGTTAAAACATCAGGCACAAATCCATACACTTCTGCAATAGTTTTGTTGGTTCCAGTTGTAAAAAAGTGTAGCGACGGTATATACTGAAATGAACATTAGTAAAAGTTTGTTTGACATGGAGATTTAGTAGTTTCTAAAGTTATGTACGTACTTTATTTTGTCGATTATATGTTCAATATTTTTCCTTGTAATAAAAAGGGACAAATAAAATGATATAAGAAGAACAGGTAGTCGTAGTATTGGGCCGCCTATTCTGAAGCTAGGAAAGCTGTTATGTTCCTTTGAACATTATACTTCAATGTGGAGCGATTTATCCACATTTATCCACATTTATACACATTTATCTACATTTATGCACAATTATCCACATTTATCCACATTTATGCACATTTATGCACAATTATCCACATTTATCCACATTTATCCACATTTATCCACATTTATCCACATTTATGCACATTTATGCCCAATTATCCACATTTATCCACATTTATCCACATTTATCTACATTTATCCACATTTATCCACATTTATCCACATTTATCCACATTTATCCACATTTATCCACATTTATCCACATTTATGCACAATTTTCCACATTTATCCACATTTATCCACATTTATCCACATTTATCCACATTTATCCACATTTATGCACAATTATCCACATTTATCCACATTTATCCATATTTATCCACATTTATCCAAAATTGGCATTTTACACAGTATACTTATAATGTATAATTTTTAGTAAATTATACTTAAATTAACTATTATGCGTGTGTGTTTTTGCGTCATAATCGAAACATACCCTTTTCAAGTCCTTATATATTCAGTACCTAAAAAATTATAAAATTATATATATACATGAATCAATATTTAAATGTAGTTAGGCCTTTATAGAGTAGTTATATAAATATCCATGTATACAATATTTAATATATTACTACTGTATTGTCAATTTAATAAGTTATCGAAATATTTTAATAAAAACGTTTCAAATATTCTAATTATAGCCCAATATAATTAAAAAAAAAACAATTTTAATCTCATCATATACTAAATCAATTATTAATAATTTTATAAAGACGTTATCTGCACAACGTATTTTTACCTAAAAGTATAAAAAATATAGAAACACTTTTTTAAGGTCAACATGTTTTGCTATATGTATAATATAACACATTTTTTTAACAAAAAAATTTTTTTAACGACAACATTTATTTTAATTAATCAACCGTTATTACATAAAGGTTTTTACTTTGTGTCAATAGTTACAGAGGGTAAAATATATAATGTTCTTAAATTTGTACTCGACGAGTTATCAAAATAGACTTATTTTATTTGTAATAAAGAGTTAGAGAAAAAATATGCAATTATCATATGCCTAAATAAAGTGTTAACTTGCGTACTTCTTCAATAATCCCACAAACACGAATCGTTCTGTTTTCAAATCCAGTGAAGGTGTTTGGTCGAAGTGTTGCCATGACATTATCACTAGTTACAGTCTCCAACCTGAGTCCGTTCAGCGGTGTCCAGGTGGCCACCAATTTCCACTCGGTCTTCTCTGAACTTGTGGACTCTTGAACGGATGTCATAGCAACATGGGTTGTCTTGGTTGCAATCGCGGCAATAGCATCATTTGCGATGTAAAGTTCTCGTTGCTATCATATAACAAAGATAAAGAATCATGTATATACGATCAATATTATTTAAAGGGAATAAATGGCATTTAAACAATAATTATGTACATGCAAAACTCTTAAAAGCAGAAAATAAAACGAAATATCATTAATAACAATTCTGAGGCTGTTGTCTAATTACATTTTTTTAAATAATATTGATGACGCACGGATTAGAATAACTATTCTCTGTAAGGTTTTATGGATATTTAGTATTTTACAATAATATAATAACGAAAATGTAATTGTCTTGGTCAATGCCTGACAATAAATCTTATTGAAACCATAAGCATTCTTCGTATACTGTATGCATTACACATGAAATATGGTAGTAACATAAAATAAGTTAATAATTATATTCTCGTTTTAATGATACTCTACGATTGGGACCAAGAAGTGAAACACACATTGTGTTGGAAATTAAAAATGAATCCACAATGTTTTATACAAAGTTATATACAATATAGCTATTTTGTAAAATGAAAAATGGATTAAACTGTAAAAATTAAAATTATAATTAAATGCACTTAATTTAATTTAATATTTTTATATCTATTAAATTACAACATTTATAGAGTATACATTAATTAAAAAAAAATAAGGTAATTATTGTATTATATTAATTAATTTTAGTAAAATTAGTAAACATTATAATAAATTCATAAAATGTAGATAATTATTAGCAGTACGACAGAGTATAACATAGTTCCTCTTTATTGTTAAAGCAATGTTAACATAGCGTCAATAACCGATCTCCAACCTGTATAATACTGTCCATAAGGAATCGTCCCTGCCAGAAGATATCGGATTGACGACATCCTGAGTGACCCTGTATGGTCGACATGTTCTCCCGGAGCTCCTTGGCAACCAACGAAAGTGTTTTCAGAGCAGTTTGTACGCTCACCTTCAAGGACTGATAACAGGGGCAGACGATTGCGTGTTTGTGTAAATCATGTCCTTCAAATTCAACAATTCAGAAGGAATTTTTTTACGGAATTCTATAAAAACGAAATATCTCTTAATTTTAGAATTATAACCTCCTTAAATGTGAAAATGATGTATTTTTAATGACAAACCGGCAGAGGTTTATATGCTACAAAACGATAATTGGAACGGTCAGATGTATTTGCAAATTTACAATTTATTGAACTTTTTATTTTATTTAATAAGCATTTGTAGGTTCCTCATATTTTGGACAAAATTCATCCGTTGAAAGAAAGAAAAGTTACAATCGTCACCATTATCACTACCCTGACGCAAAATATAACCTCATTCAAAAGCCATCACCTTTCCGTATACAATGTAATTATAATATAATATGGCGGTACTTGCGATCCCCACTGTTCAAATATAAAAACAATTGCTTGCTTCGAGGTGAGAAATAAACTTACCATTTTATTTAAATAGCGCGCAGCTAAATTATGTTTTTTTAGAGTAAGAGAGAAGAATGTAGTGGTAGTCAACTGACTTGTAGTATGCTTTGCAAGTGAATGAGATTCGAGCACTGTGTATAATGCTTTTTATACAGCGAAATTTCTGAATCTAGATCGAGAAAATCGAATTCCCAGCTACTAAAATTAGAATTAACAATTTTTACAAAGTTGGGGCTGGAGTAGAGGGGGTTATACAGAAATATATCTTCAATATTACTCGTTTCCATTGAGTAACGCTTAACATTTAATACAGAAAACTATAAAATCTACAGAAACCATTTTTGTGCCAACAAAAAAATCCTACCTGTTCTAATAGAGTTCTATTTATATACATTTTCTTCCAAGTGATTGCCAGGAAAAGTTATCAGATAAACATTTAGCCTTCATTCTAATAAAATTATATGCACAAAATTAAGTAAATATTGTTTCATTCTTTACATAACTAGTACAATATTACAATTTATATTAGGTATATATGAATGTGTAATAAGCAAATAATTTAAACGATGCAAATTGTGTTTGCCTGTGTACTTAGAAAACGTTATTGAAGCTTTTCTTTCAAGTACCAGTAACACATCTATAATATAGATAATATTAAACGTAAGTATTATAGTTAAGTATATTTATATTTTTAAGCCTCAATTGATAATTCAATCTAATTAAACAAGTTGAATTAGATTTTCTATTCGAAACATTTCTCTATTAAAACATAAAATACTTTTTTTGCACAATATCACACTGTGAGGGTTAAGCGAAGTCAAGCCGTCTTAAGAGAACTAAAATTGGTCTGCGTCGCTAAAATATTATGTTTTCATTATGACCAAACAGTATACATTGTATACTCAGACAGTGCAACATTTAAAAACAAAAAAAAGCAAAAAGTAAGGAACTTTTCTAAATTAAGGTAGATCTAATATACATTTATGTTGGTTAAATCAAAATTCAGTGTATTAAAATGTAATTTTAATGTAATTTTAAATGTGAATTTCGATTAATTTTCAATATTCATATCCACAAAAAAATCTAAATTTGCCATATATAATAAAATAATATAGGCTATACTTCTTAAATATGTGTTCTTTTTTAACTGAATTATTTCAAGTTTATTTATTACATTTTTGTTAAATGAATTATTACACTTTAAATTAATTAGTAGTACCAGCAAGTTCTTGTTGAGACACTTAGTACTTATTTAAGGTTTCATTTAGTGTTTTTCTTTTCTAATATTTTAAGTAGGGTATCCTAGATTTTTCTTTTTATCAATATCATATATGTATTGTTTTACAGAAAATATGTAAAATTTGCATTCCAAACAATTGCAATTTTCCAATAACTCAATTAATTTTAACATTATTTTAAACGAGCACTTTCCTTCCAGCGGCTTATTTCGGAGTAAATTTGCATCTTCGTTCTAAATGTTATACATAATTGCTTATTTTTTCAAATTCAATAGGTACTACTTAATTAGGTAAATTCCAATACCAGAAATGCACAAACCAATCGTATATCTGAAGAAAAATCGTTAAATAAATGTATTTCAATTATTCATTCAAATGACAGTCGAATCAAAACAAAACTACGTATATTGAAATGAAAGTAAATATGATATTTACAGACTTCTCCGCATTGGTGCAAGTATCGTGGCCACCTGTGGATGACCTGTTCAAACACGACTGTCGCTGGACGAAACTTCGAACAACAACCAGGTTCGCCCAGGGCGGCAGAAGAGGGAGCAGGTCTGACGGCGCCATCTCGGGATCTGCCAGAGTCCAGCTGTAGTCACGACGTAGTGTGCCAGTCATGTTGGCCTGACATGAACGGTATTTATAATTTATAGATAGATACGTATTTTATGTTTTCCCTTTGGGGAGGGCTATCCCATGAAGTAACCATGATTATGATCAATCTCATAACTAAGAACTGGTGTTCATTGTCGATTGACTTTCACAATGAAAAAATATCGTAATGTAATCGACTGCAACATATTGTAAATATTATAGTAGAAAAAAATCGTTCGTACTTGCATTATTCGTTTCTAATGAAAGTTGTATATAAAAAGCCTAAATGTGTAAAATACTGCTCATTTCAAAATGTTAGTTTATTGTGTAAAACAATGGGACAATTTTCAACACAGAAATCAGTATAATCAGGTATCTGTCTGTAATAAATTATAACAAATTATTTGAATAATGTACATATTCATGGTTATTTTATTAAGACATTTACGTTATTCAAAAAATTTGTATAACTTCATGTTAGAACATAGCAACGATTTTTCAAAGCTTATGACACATTGGACCGTATGAATAAAAAAGTAAATGCTTCAAATTAAATAATCTAAAGTAAAAGCAAAAGGTTGGAAGTCGGAAGTATTTGCAAAAGTAAAAGCATTTGTTTTTTAATATTAATAAACATTTGCTTTTACTTTAGAGTAAATACTTCTTGCTTCGTATTACTAGAATATATTTTAAAAACCAATACAAAGTATACATTTTAATTATTTTTTATTTGTCTCGTGTAATTAAAGAGTAATTTCACAGGGCCTAGATTTAAATAGTTCAAAAGATTATCGTTATTATATATTTTTCAAAATGCCTGATGACGAATTAGTTGTGTCAGAGTGTGTTGAGTCCGAAGCCAGAGAATCAGAAGGGGAATTAAGTTTATTGATATCTTTGTTTTCAAACAACAACATATTGTTGTCAAAAAGTCCGCTTCCCGACATTAGGCAGCAAAAGACAAATGCCGCTACAATTGTTGCCCAATGCCTTATTAACCACACAGGAAAAACTTACGACTCAAAAAGCATAATTAAAAAAATCAGCAATCTGAAAACAAGAATAAAAGCGAAAACCGATTAAAATAAAACAGGCAATAAAAAAATCAAACTTCTACAGTGGGAAGAAAGATTTCTAAAGCTCCTGGAAAGTGACGAGAATCCTATATTTTCTAAAATTCAAAGTAAGCTAGCCGTCTTAGTTTATATATTTATGTATATGTTTCACATATCTAAGCTCAATTTACCTAGTTAAATGCACGATACCTTTATATAATTAAATATACATAAAATATTAGTTTTGTATGATCTTTGAAAACTTTATATTTCGACAAAAAGATTTACTATAAAAGTTTCTTGGTATGTACATGTATAACGAAAGCGTGCATCGTTTTTGTATATGTATTTTTGTTTCAGATGCGAGGTCATTTTAAATAGTTGACAAATCCCATTACAAGAATTTACAAAACAAAAACAGCGATCTGCTGATATACTGAGTAGAAAACGATCCTTAACAGGTGCACTTCAGAGACAGCAGATCTCAAAACTCAAGAGTATAAGCGACTAGTGCTTTTGGAGCAATTAAGTTATACTCGTTCGAAAATGGCCCGCTTCTAACAGAGACAACACCGGCCATGTTATTGTGATTCTTGTACATCACATCGAAGATCTATTGCAGTGGTTTGTCACGAAATGTCGCAGCCAACCCACGCTTATGCCGATTGTGGTTCGGCCAATCAAGCTGTTTTCCATGATTTGCAACCATATAATTCTTCACCCAGTAATTGGTATTGATTTCTATGAGAACGTGTGATAACGAACTTCTTGCGAAATCACTCACTATCCCCCATCTCATGTACTGTCAAACAGTATTAGACGACTCTTCACAAGAAGCAAAGGCCCTACTCGATCGGGGT
>JAUZND010069403.1:0-17214 GCA_034780555.1 Coelogynopora nodosa | reverse complement strand
AATATTCTTCAAATCAATAATATTGTTCAAATCAATATTATTCTTCAAATCAATAATATTCTACAAATCAATAATATTCTACAAATCAATAATATTCTTTAAATCAATAATATTCTTTAAATCAATAATATTCTTCAAATCAATAATATTCTTCAAATCAAAAATATTCTTCAAATCAAAAATATTCTTCAAATCAAAAATATTCTTCAAATCAAAAATATTCTTCAAATCAATAATATTCTTCAATTCAGTAATTTTTTCAATTCAATGATCTTCTTCAATTCAATAATCTTCTTCAAATAAATAATATTCTTCAAATCAATAATATTGTTTAAATTAATAGTATTTTTCAAATCAATAATACGTTTCAAATCAATAATATTCTTCAAATTAATAATATTCTTCAGATCAATGATATTTTTCAAATCAATAATATTCTACAAATCAATAATATTCTTCAAATCAATAATATTGTTCAAATCAATAATATTCTTTAAATCAATAATATTCTTCAAATCAATAATATTATTCAAATCAATAATATTCTTGAAATCAATAATATTGTTCAAATCAATAATATTCTTGAAATCAATAATATTGTTCAAATCAATAATATTCTTCAAATCAATAATATTGTTCAAATCAATATTATTCTTCAAATCAATAATATTCTACAAATCAATAATATACTACAAATCAATAATATTCTTTAAATCAATAATATTCTTCAGATCAATGATATTTTTCAAATCAATAATATTCTTCAAATGAATAATATTCTTTAAATCAATAATATTCTTCAATTCAATAATCTTTTTCAATTAAATAATCTTCTTCAATTCAATAATCTTCTTCAAGTCAATAATCTTCTTCAAATCAATAATCTTCTTTAATTCAATAATCTTCTTCAATTCAATAATCTTCTTCAATTCAATAATCTTCTTCAATTCAATAATCTTCTTCAAATCAACAATCTTGTTCAAATCAATAATATTCTTCAAATCAATAATATTTTTCAAATCAATACTATTTTTTCAAATCAATACTATTTTTTCAAATCAATTAAAAAAATATACATAACTAAATAATATTATTATTAATACTAAATTAATAATATAGACAATAAATTAAATAAAGACAGACATATCTACTAATAATGTTTTAAGATGTTTACCAATATCGTTTTAAACACTTTCAGAAACCAAAGATTGACTTCTAGTAAATAATATAATTTTAAAATAATAAAAACTTAGCTAATATAATATAACATAAAATTAATAAATAAAACAGGCTTTTTGTTATTCTTTTTTTAAACATTATAAGGAAATGTTTAGCAAATAGAAATAAAATAACTTTGGTTCATTTGTTACAAATTGTATCGGTAACAGTTTAAAACAATATCATTAGATAAAACAAAAACCTTTTTTATTTTTCGTAGTTCGTTACTGTCGCTTCCAGATTGTGTCGAAAATCTTCGATCAATGCGAAATTCTTTCAACTGTATGGACAGAAACGGGTATAATATAATTAATATCGGATAATGAGGAATTAATATGTTGAAAACTATGAGAAAACTAACATATATATAAACCATGTCTATTTCAAGCGTTTGATTTTCAAACCTTATAAAAAATACAATACAATACAAACAAACAATATTTTATATTTATAATTAGCAATATATGTTTATTTCTTTTATATTATAGCTATTTATAAAATATTAGATAATATGACACTTATATATTCACATTAATACATATTTTTTATTATTAGTTTGATCATTAATGATGTTTCGAATATATATAAGAGCTCGTTATCTAATTTTATCAAATTTATATGAGACACATCTGTTATGCTACTGTTGTTTCACAAGTAGTAGAAAGTTATTTATCATTATATAACGTTTTTACATATTGTTAACAACATCAATTTATAATACAGTGAAATAAATACAACAACATTAAATTTTTAAACGTACACATATTTCTCAATTATTTAATTTTTTCAATATACACTTTCAGATCAATTAAATACATGATGTGAAACAAGCACAATATTAAAATAAACAATTTCTCATTAGTTGATGGGTTATGAAAATTTAACGTTGGTAGGCACAACGTTAAACAAGACATACATAATCATTTAAAAATAGGTAATTGCAAAATTATTGCCCTTTGGGAAGTAAAGCATTTTTTGAAGACTATACACTAAGTAAAATTGAATGTTTTAGATGTATAGCTCGCAATCTAAACGTTCGAGTCAACTTTTCCAAATATTTTGAGAGAAAAATGCAACAGATATTATTTACATCAAACTTCGCTTTTGAGTAAAAGGTATCCATCCATAATATTTTTCTAAAATAAAAATGTTTAAATTAAAACTTTTATAGAATAAATGAATGAACTTTTATATAATTTTGCAATACAAAATAATTACGCTAGTAATAATCACTTCAAAGCTTTATATATAAGGTAAGCCAAATGATTACATGATTTTAATTATAAAAAGCGTGAAATATCTCTATTAGTTTAAACAATCAAGCTCTGATATAATCCGATTTGATTTAGTCCATTTTCAAAAATTCTATTTTGCAAATTGATTTGTTCGTCATGTCAACAATGTTAGCCTTGACCGGGTTGTTTTAGGTTATATTTTAACTATTTAACGAAGGGTGGAACCAATGAGGTCAAACCTCAAAATAAATTTTAACTTTATGTAAACATCAAGTGATAAGCACGGAAATTACTTGATGAATATTTAATGAGTATTTAAAGAATATTTATTATTTATTGAAAATTCAATATCATTTTAAGAATATTGATACACAACACCACATTGCGTTATAAACAGTAATTTATTCTTACTTAATATAATCAGCATGGTCAATGTGCACGAGCGCTAATTATTGCACCTACACACAGAACATCAAGAGCATCTGGTGACTCAACATCAATAGCAGCTGCTGACTCAACATCCAGAGCAGCTGCTGACTCAACATCAAGAGCATTATGCTGGTGACTCAACATCAAGAGCAGCTGGTGACTCAACATCCAAAGCAGCTGGTGACTCAACATTAAGAGCATTATGCTGGTTACTCAACATCAAGAGCAGCTGGTGACTCAACATCAAGAGCAGCTGGTGACTCAACATCAAGAGCAGCTGGTGACTCAACATCAAGAGCATTATGCTGGTTACTCAATTTGTGACTTATTTCATTGGGCCAGAATAAAAAATAAAGTATTTTCACCAAAAAAGTTTTGATGTCATTATATTGATAATACTTATTTTGAATATTTATTTTCAGTGCGGCCCGTAATGATTCTGTTGTTCATCGGTTTGACCAATTTGGCTGTATAGGTGTACAGGAAAAATAAAAAAAAGTATTCATCTTATTGATAAAGGGTACAACCGATAAAGTTGAAATTTAGAACTTGATTAAACCAATATTTAACGGGATTGAATATCGTTTATAGGGGTTCGAAATTAAGGGGTTAATCACAGTCCCCACTTCATACTTACATTTAAAAAAATATATCTGAATGTTTATATTTAACACACATTTTGTTGGGTGTTCTGCGACTCATGGATTTGGTTTAGTTATATTCTAAGTTATGTTGTGTTTTTATAAGTATCACTTCAATGACATCACAATTGTTACCTTTGACAGCCAAACTTTAAAATGCATATTTTTGTAGTGTATAAATAATTCTCTAAATTCCTTACTAAATTCAGTCTGAAATGTATTGTTACATTTTTATTGGATGAATTTAGGGGCTTAAATTTCAAATATCCTTTACATCCTTGTTTTAAATTATATCAATTGTAGAACAAAATTAGGAAATAACTGTTAATTGTGTGAATTCAAAAGACTTAGTACAGTTTCAATTGAAATGCCTTAGCAATAGGATTCCTGTAGTATAAATGCACACAACCCCCCTGCAGCACAATTTGACATATATATTCTGACCTCCCTGACTTCAGATTTCAACTTTTTGACCTCTAGGGCCAATTCGTCGGTCTGCTGGACGTAGTGCCACTTGGCCTGGCGTTCACTGTCGAGGATCTGGAGCAGATGTCGATGTTTGTGCTCCAGTTCGTCTTTCTGCTCGAGGTGCTTTGAGAAGCTGAAGAAAAAGAGGAATTACATCATTTTATTATATAGTGAAGCTGACACGAAATTGACACGAACATTACTTTCGAAAATGTAACATCGGTACATTTTGTCTCTAAGAATATAAAGGATGGCAAAAAATAAATGTGGGTTTATTATTTTGATGGAGATTTTAATTTAGAAACACGCCACCATTTTGAAAATAAACTATTATCAGTTTTCGCGGGAAGGTGTGGTTTTTATTATATGTGCCAATGTATTGTATAATTTCAAAGGTTTTACATTGTTATTTTACAGAATATGTTCATTTATCTCATTTAATTAAAGTGTTTTTGAAAAGTATTATTCTTCTATATGCTTATTATTTTTTGTCATGAATAAATTGTATTCCGGAGTTATAAACAAAATAAGTTTGAAAATGTTTATGATAGATGATTAATAGTTAATATTAGTGGGTTCAGGGTTCACCGAACGCAGGATTTCAATTTACATTATTGTACAAGCTGCGGTGTAACTGACATTATGTAATTATAAATTATAGTTATGTGTGTTAACTATTAATTCTAAAACATAACATATTATACATTACATCACATTATTGTTAATAACTATCAGAAGCCTTGAATACCCAATGAAATTAGTTTTGTTTATATCAATGAATATCGTCACTTACTACAGCTTCGTGTAGCAAAAAGCTTATTTCGTATTCTTAAGGTTTTATAATGTAACTTTTATTTTAGTCAAAATATATTCCAAGTATATTTCGCAGTTATTTCTCGGCCCACTACTGTACTAATTTATTTATGTATTTCATTAATAAAATGGATACGACTGTGTTCAAAACGAGTCAATAAATCAAAAGTAAGATATAGTATATGTAAATAAAGGATGAATAATAATCTGGATTATTTCTTCCCCTTTTCGTTGGCCTACCATAATATCATCGTAAATATACGTATATCTACCAGATATACATTTCGGTTGAGATGTTTACTTCGGAATCGCTGAAGTGTACGTATTCGTAACTTAAAAAAGCTAACTCGCAAGTTGCACATGTTCAGGGTGTATTTGGTGCTAAAAGTATTTAAAAGTGCAATGTGAACACAAACTTTTTGCTCTTGACAACACAACCATAGATATTTAATATTATGTTTACTAAAAGAAATATAATACATATGAGTACAACACCAAAAAATATACCAAAGATACTGAATTAAAGTTTAAATAGATAGGCCATTTGTATTACTCAAGCATATACGATACGATACAATCAATAATTAATCAAGGTAATTCAAAGTTTATCATTTGCATATCATATTTTCATTATGTCACATGTTATGATAATTATTTCCTAAATTATATTAACAGCTCATAAATACATATAATGTCTCATCGATGTACTGACTGCGAACACAACCTAAATTGTTTCTTTCAGTATATTTAAATATTTTATAAACTTATTATAAAAGGTTATTGTTAGTAGTATGTTTACAAAATTAAATTTACTGAAATTTAGTTTATTTTATACAGTGAAAATACGTATGGCAAATTTTGTTTAAAAAATAGCAAATATATTTTCAAAACACACAATAATTATATTTAACTTTTCATATATATAATATATTCCGCGGACTATAAATCTATGAAAATAATATCTACGTGGTCGATATTTATTTTGTCCATTTTGGGCTATCTATTTAAATGATCCTAATGTTAAATAACTATACCATAGATATACTGACACAGCTTTAATAATATACACTTACACACTGATGTTTTGAATATGAATTGCAATAAATTACTGCAAAACACAAAACAGAATTATATGACTATATACTTTTTATAGTTCGTGGAGATATTTTATATTTTGTTTTTTCAATATTTAATATTTTTGTTAAAAATTAATTTAATTATTACAACACTTATTAACGTTTAATTTTTTAATAATTATTTAAAATAAAACTGTTCAAATAAAATATAAGTCTCTCATTACACATTTTATTAAGAATGATATGTAAGCCGCTATAAATATAAATTCTATGAAACTATTGTTTTTGGTTATAACCAACGTATTTATTATATTATATATTTCTGCTAATGTAGTAGATATTCTTGGAAAAGATTTGATTCTGAAAAATGACTGCGCTTTTTTTTATTTCAATTTTCAGTTTTGCTCTAATCTAAAAATATGTCTAACAATATTATACAAACAACAATTGCATGTTGAAGCGCAGTTTCAAAAAGTGTAAAATTACTTCCTGAAAAACAGTATTTCATAACTGACAGATATGACATTAATAAACAAAAAAAATAATTACCCTCTTTCTGAAGAAATATTAAGTAAAACCTTTTTTTTCTCATAATTAATCACATACGGTCTAGAAGGTATCATATTCTGACAAAATCTCCGTCTCATATATCCATCTCCATCCTTCACCAGTTATTTCTACAGTAAAATGATGGTTTGGCAGTCTCATGAATTACCTGCTTTACGGTATGTTTTATTGTTAACTATAATATTTCTTACAAGATTGACGTCACCAAACAATTAGCCAATCACCGCAGACCTCTCATTTCCGGATCCACTCTACGCCGTGTTTTTGTTGTAGTAGCATGATAATCGGCTTTTTTTTCTTCCTTTTTATTTCCCCCCCTATTTTCGTATCGTATTGAGAAGCTTTAATGCAATAAACAGTAGCATACAATAGACAATGTTTTTGCCATGGAAACGATTTACAGCGCATTGTATTCAGTAGAAAATGTAGTCACCGCTAAGTTCTAGTCATAGTTGGAACCTTAACTTTCATGGAAAAGAGTTATTTTTCTCTATAATATCACTTTTTTGTTTCTCGTAAAATTGTCCGCTTGTTAGGCATTTTGCTTAACCCTAAAAAATACGAGTCACGCGAACATCATATAGTTAGACTGTCTGAAAACTATATTTACAAAATTGATGTGTATACTGTATAAAGTAGTGTATTTCTGAAACACTGCGGAAATCATGGATGTTATTGTTTGAACAAATATGGATGTCAAAGCATACGAATATGTATAATCATATTGTTTACATTTTTCTTATTAAAATAGACATTGCAAATATTCTTTTGCACTTCTGTAAAAGAGAGCTGGATAAGCTTTAATAAAACAATGTACAATCTCGTTCTTTCTTTTTTGTATTTTTCTGAAAAATACGTAAATCAAAAGTATGCAACATCTCTTGTGGAAGTTGATACAAATATTCATAAATAAAGAATGTGTAAATACTGAATTTTCGGACCTTCGTTTATACAAGGGCGCTGGTTTTTTTCATTATATTAAAATAAATCATATTTTATTATATAGATGAATGTTAATAATTTATAATAAAATACCTTTTAGTCCCTTGCATAACCTTTTTACTTCAACAAATATCAAAAACTAGAGTGAGCGATATACTTTTTTGTTTTAGCTGTGTCATATAATTGATTAAAATAGATTCTCGAGTGAATGTTTTTATATACATTTGTTTGGAAAAATCGTAATATACATTAATGATGCAGCAAGCCAAAGTCGATCAACAGATTTGCAGCATCAAGACCTCGCATATAATGAATGGTGTGGACAATATTGGACATCCATAAATATTTAAAAAAATCTTTTATATATTATGGTAACTTGATAGATACTTTATAGATGCTCTGGTCTGCGTGTTTTCTTTAAATTTTGATGATCCACCACTGGTTCATTTACAATATAAGTTATATTTTCTTACTTGTTAGACACTTATCTTATGTTCGATGTTAAGAAAGTCTTTTTGTGGTGATACTATTTGGTTATACAAAAAGTACAAATTTAATAATATTGTAATATTATATTTTAATATGTCGTTTTTGGCAAATAATTTATTATTTTCATAAATAAAATAGCTTTATAAATTTTAAATGTTCTTAGGGGGCTTTCCGTTTTTACTGTGTGAAGTTTTTTCAAATAAGAGCTGTATGATATCAATAATGTAATTAAAAATAGCATCGTAGCAATTTCCTGGAATGTGTTATGAAGTGTATAGTGATCGACCAATTGTAGAAAGTGGGGTCAAATGTCAAAATTTCAAAGTGGTGCGTCCGAATCCACCCTTCTTAAACTACTTACATTCTATAATTATAGTACGTAAAATTCAAATATTGGAATTAATTTAATAAATTGTAATTAATTGTATATACAATGATCAAATAAAAACATATTCCAAACTGTGCCGTAATGACTTCCATTAGTGCGCACTAAGCCACATTGTTCTTTATCATAGAAATAATAATAAGAAAGTAAATGTTAAATTATTGCACAGTTAAAAAAACGAATAATCTTAATTTTTTTTAAAGTCCGAAATTGCCTAAAATACGATTTAGTTATATATTTTTCAATTTAATAGCCTTAAAATTGCCCACCAATTCAAATATTTGTGTATTAGTTTTGTAAAAAAATTAAATCTTAAATTTGACAATTTAATCTTTAATACTTACAAATATATATTAACAGTTTAGAAGATCGCGCATTTTCAGTAAACAGAAAGAATATTTACTTTTATATTTGACTAAAACCTTTGTTTTGTGGGTGAATTAATGTCTGCATTCTGCGAATTGAGTTGAAAATCAACGTAACGCACGCAAAGTCAGTTCATATATCAGATATTTAGTTATAAAAAACATTTCATGAAATTGGAAGATTATTCGCTTTTAAAAATATGAGAATTAAAGAGGATAAAAGGGAAAAAGACTCTACATACAGTGAACGGAAAACTACAGAATATTATCAAAACAATATGCTTTGAACCGTGAATGCATGTATGTATATATAAATGAAATTCACCAGTACGTTTTTATTTTTAGCTGGTACAACTAGGCGTTGACAGAATAAAGGTGAAAATCCCCACTTTTTTTCTTTACACAACAGTGTGTGTGTTGTCGTAGCTAAAGTAACCATATATTATACGATATAAATGCAGCCATGAGGAGGAACATTTTGGAAACGGGACTAAAGAGCTTTCCTCAAAGAATTATAGTAACTATATTGTTGTGTTAGGTCCTGTCTGTCTGTTTGTCTGTCTATCTGTGTAATAATATCTAATTTGAAATGCGTAAATACATTTTACTACAGACTTAGTGTCTAGTATATATTATGTATATATTACCAACCTTACGCAATGATGTATAGTCAATAAAATCAGGGTGGTAGTTTTTCTAACAAAACAGTAAGTAGTGTCATTGTATAATATAATGGTGTAATTTTATTGTTTTATGAAATAACTTCACCAGTGAATTTTGAATATTACGGAGTTTTTAATTTTGCAACTCTGATCTTTTGAAGTATTCATATATGTTTTTTTTAAATTTATATATTTTTCAATTGCTTCTTATTCTTTTAATTAGTTTCTATATTATTTATTTATTATATAATGTATATATTTAGCGGACGCGAATACATGACGTTTCAAAAAATAGAATTTGTACTAAATATTTTTCTTACACCTTAGTTAACCGAGCTTATTTAGAATCCGCTTATAAAATGGTTATGTAACGCGTGCGTATCAGATTTACTACTATCGATCAGTATTTGTTCAACTAGATTTGTATTATTTAACTATACATGTTAATATGCATGTATCTGTATACGCTTCTTCATCATTTTAATAAAACGGGTTTGGATTACATATTTTCATATGTGCATAGACAATAGCATAATATAGTAAAATAATATTCTCGGATTTTAGTTGCAACTTCGGATATATTAATTTTTGTCTACAATATATAAACGCAATTTGTCTACATATATATATGAACGCAATTTGCCTAGTCCCCAGAAATTCCTTATTAACCAGAGTAATTTGTATAGACGCTTGTCTTACTTGTGAAAGGAACAAAATTTTGTTTTTAGCGACTGAGGCCAAGTCTATATTCGCTCTTGGTACAAACAGTTATTTATAAATATTTAAAAAAATTATTCATTTAAAAAAATATATTACCATATATAATTCCTACTTTCTTTTTTATTGTATATTTAATTTATTAAATTCTACTGCACAGAAGACTTTTTCAATGTTTTTTTTACATTCGTATTTAAAATAAATAAATAAAATAAGCACTGACCAATAGTAGCGCATCGAAGTGTCTGGGGGGGGGGGGGGGGGTGAGATAGCGGGGCTTTATTAACCCCTTACATTTTATAGACGCGGTCAATTTAAAAAGAGGAACAATTCACGTAAAAATACATTGTGCAAGCAATTTTGACATGAAAGTGACTTCAACATGTTTATTTGCCCTTTAAGCGCTGAACACCGCACTTAAAAGATTTCTGGATACGTGACTGAATATAAAAACGTATATTGTTTTAATGCGGCGTAGCACGATTCATATTACCTGTCTTAATGTAACAAATACTTACATATACGAATTAACATCTTATTTTGATAATATTGTTTACATCATTATTGTCACGCGAAGTACAGCATAAATATCTCTTTTCACCAACAAAATATAATTTATTAAAACGTAAAATATGATCACACCTTTACTTGAATGACGCTATTACATTGTAATGTAGAATTAAACCTTCTGAAGAACACATTTTACATATGTTTAAGTTTTTCATAGAAAAAATATGTCAAACCAAACGAAATTCATAGTACGCTTTTCTATGTATGTATATCATTTTGTTTCAAATACTGCGATGTTTTAATTAATATTTCCACAACTATTTAAATAAAGTTGTATTCGCCTATGGTTAGCTATAACTGAATTAGCAAAATGCATTAGCCCACCAGCTAATTTAGCCAGATCACAAAAATGTATGGAGTAAGGAAATTTAAACCACGATATAAAATTGACAATTTTTTTATTACTGGAAACAATGTTGTAGTCAGTAAATTCAATTGCATCTAAATTTATAAAATCTGTCTTCTCGCGCACATGTTTCAATTTCCTAAGGATGAAAAATACTTTTCCCTTTTCCCTTATTATTTCTTCTTATTTGATAAGTTCTCTTTTAGATATAGGGAATAGGAGATATGGCTGGGAAATTGTGAGATAGCGCGGAGTGGAGTGTAAGATTTTCAGCCTTACAAGGAGGCAGACGTATACAGACAAACACTGCATATTGGGTATAAAAATAATATAATATCTAGTTTAGTTTGCGTTTCACTCTTGTTCAAGTTACATGTTGCGAGAAGACACTAGTAATTTGATTACACATATATTATGGTATATATATATATATATATATATGCTAAAATACCTTATAAAAAAGTAATAAATAATTACTCAACTTATGGCTAAATGTATGAAGCGAAACGAAATTGTCGAGTAACGCAAGAAAGGCGATGACGACTGTGGGCACCACGAGAGACATACAATATATTACTAATTAATTGGATATAGGAGAGATATTAAAGGCTTGAAACAGTAGCGTACTAAACAGTAGTAGTCATTTATGAAAAAGGTTAATTTAATAACAAAAAATAACACGATCTATCGCTTGGTATCGCAGGTAAAATTAATAAATAAATGAATTACACGAAAGACATAAAATAGAAAAAATTAATAGCAAGTGATGATTGTATGAGAAAAAACAATACTGATTTAAAAAAAGAAATATTTTACAATTTAAAATGATTAATATTATATTTTGTTTCTTGGTTTCCTTCAGTTAATCTGAGAATATTGATATAAGGCTTCATTTGCAAATTATATAAATTATTGACAATTTTTACTATATTATTAAATTTCAAAATTTCACAATCTTCTAAAAAAATTATGTAAACATTTTTGATATATGCAGAATAAGTCAATATATTATATTAGCAATGTATGCTGATGCTAAAGACATGAAAAGTATGTTTGCGGTTTGAAAGCGTATAACACACGAGGGGCCCACTTTATTTCTTGAATGCTCAATTGGCTTGCTGGGGAGAGGGACATTTCCTCCGTTGTTGTGGAACAAATCAGGATAGCGTCTCTTTATCTGACTATACCGGTACCATATATTATAGACGTGGACCAGCAAGAACAACTTATTTCCACATGCGCGAAACGACTGACGCTTGAGCGTTTTCCCTATGCTTAATAGATGGCCATTTGAGTTTTTCGATTGATGCAGCATATGTAACCGCGATATAAAACACACTCTGCCTCGGCAGAAGGATCCCCAAAGAAAGATCCGCAAATGGAGTAGGTAAGGCAAAGCTATGGCTTTTCGAAAAAGATAGCTTTGCATTTTTCCGAGTGAGATTGATTGATGATGAGGCTTCGGTCAATTGTTATTTTCAAGATCCTACAAATCATGTTTGTGGATGAGAGTACGTTGTTGACAAATTTCACATTAGATAGATAATGTATTCTCAAGCTTATGTGCGGTGTCACAACAGTGTTTTCGTACGTTGTACAGAGAGATCGTTATAAAATTTATACAAGCTGCAGTAATATATCGTTACTATTTTCCCGAAGTGATTACGATAGTATCATTGTAACTTGTACTATATGTGTGGGTGCCTTGGGGATCTCCAATTATAAAGGCAATAGATAAAAGTGTTGAGTATTATACGCTCCCTTGAGGAACTCAGTAGTAAATATTGCACGATACGTATTGTTATACTATCTTTGTTTACAGATTACAATTACGCCGATAAGAAATGTAGAGCGTTACTACTTAGTCCAACTTGTAGCAGTAGGGTGTGGTCGATGGTTCTTAAAAGATGCACTTTAGTCCAGTGTAGCAATTATGACAACATTTTCTTAGTCAATTGCAATAGATGTTGTGTTATTAAAATGTAAAAAGCCGTACAGTACACTGGAATGTTCAGTAATTATATATTCTAATTGTAATAATGTTAAATTATTATAATAAACTAATATATATGTGCAGTACCTTAGGATATTCATCTCAGGTGTAGAATTTAAACTTACGACCGGGTTCTGTTTAAAATTAAATTAAAATATACATTTAATGTCAGTATCTGTTTAATTAAACACTCAGAGAAGGGTCAAGGGCCATGATTCCTGAGAAGTGAGTATTTTAAGAAGCGCGGCCATTTCACCAATCGAACCCACGTATGTCACCTGTTATTGTAGGTCACAAGTATGCATAATAAGTAAATTGACTAAGTTTATTTGTAACAAAGAGCCTCATAATAGGCAAGCGAAACAGAACTGTCGTGAATTCGAATCCTGCATCTGATTGATGCTCTCCAAGAGAGCAAAAACGATCTCAATTTGATATCCCTGTTTTTATGTAACCTTTAATATTAAATTATATGTATCATTATTATTATATATATATATATATTTAAAAAACATTTGTGATTGAAATTTCAATATATGTTTATATCTTTAGAATAAACTACGAAATGATTAAATCTTTTAATACATATAGAATACGGGTTCAAACTTGCACATCGAATTTTTTTTCTTAAATTAATAATGCATTTACATGTACTATACATCATATCGACTAAAACATAACAATATTGACAGTTTAGCGATTAATGAAACAATACAATTTTTACCCTCAGCAATCGATAATATATATTTTTAAATGTTTCTTTTATAATACGAAATATAAATGCATACAGCTAATTGCATATTTGTTAGAATAAGAAAAATATGTGGTCATATATTGTATTTATACATGTATATTATTGCTGAATATTCAGTCAATAACGAGTCAATAACCAGTAAATAGTCAGTCAATAACCAGTTAATAGTCAGTCAATAACCAGTCAATAACCTGTCAATAACCTGTCAATAACCAGTCAATAACCAGTAAATAGTCAGTCAATAACCAGTCAATAGCCAGTTAATAATCAATCAATAATCAGTTTACAAGCTAGCAAGTCTATACACAGTGCATAAATGTAACTTTAATGATGATTCTGACAAAAAATAAATGAGCGGAATGGGGTGACGCAATCCTCTCGAAAAGAGATAAAAAAGAGAGGAACTATAAGATAGAAAAAGGGGGAGGATGCTAAAAATGACTAGCATAAACAGGGGGCCGATTAGTAAGTCATCATCTTACTATAACCCACTATGTAAATGTTGCAGTAGACGTGTATAACATTTTTGTGAAAACGGGAAGCACTTAATTAATTTTTAAAAAAATCGTAGACATAAATAAATTTAATCATTAATTACAATAATATTATCATAATATTAGTGTCTATAATATAAAGTAAATGTAAATTGTTCATTTCAGAATAAATATAGACAAATATGTATTATAGACATATATTTGAATAATATTATAATATTTTAATTTAAATCTGATTTAATTAATATTTGTTTAATAAAATTATATATCAATCACATTTATCATTTGAAGATAAACTCGATTTTATGCAAAAATTTAAAACAATTATAAATTAACATATTTAACATATTTAGCAATTTAGTCTAGTTAAAGTACACATTTTTTGTTATATTTAGTCAATTTGTTGGGCTATATAATACTATACTGTACATATGCCAGTAAAATTTCGTTATTTTATTAAAATAAATATAACATAAGTAACATATATTTAGCAACATTTGCTTTCTGTTATATTTTAGTACTTATTGAGTATTTGCTTCAAATATAATTTTTATCAATAAGGCATATTTCTTTACAAGGTCATAACAAATTTTAATTATATAAACTTATTTTAACGGTTTGAAATTAATTAAAGAAATATAGGGATTTATAAAACCATAGAAATAATTAACTGTTCAAAACGTTGGACAGAGAAGTACTAAAAAGTAAAACAACATCTTCCACATATAGTTATATAAGTGAAAAATTCTCAGAAAAGGTAAGATTATTGACTGCAAGAAAATAGACGGAATAGCTCATTCGATTTGTTTGGCCTCGATGAAACTGCAGCTGTGATATAATTGAAGGTTCTCCTCTATTTGAGCTCAAAATATCGTTATAAAACTATAAGGAATAAGGAAAGGGATTCAGCCATCAAGTATATATTTAATGTGTAGCAACTACGCAAAAAGATTTTTTAATTACATCATATAGTGTGCCTATGTAATGTCCCAATCAATTATCATGCTAACACTAGACAAAGGAAAATGTAAAATCGTTTGAAATTGAACTCTATACAGTTTCAAAATACAATTTGATTTTTATTTGGAAATTGAATACGACAACAAATGACTTTATGTAATGTTTGTTGTTATGTACTTTGTTGTTTCAAATGTCAAAAGTAACAATTAAATATAATTATGTATACTATAGGTTCGCACAACAACGCGCACAAATAATTTTAAATATTTCAATTTATTAAAACAATTTGAGTGAAGTTAGTGAATGACATTTTCTTTATGTCACCCTCTTATTTTGGCTATTTTCGTTCAAATTGTATTACACCTATATTTTGTGGGAGGTTAAATATCGAGTGAGTTTTGAGAGTGTTTTCTTAACTAGACGAATACAAAGTTCTTTTAATTTTATCGCAATAATTTATAGTTGAATTTAATGGAAATATTTCATTAAAAAGTTGTATTACTTTTCTAAAAAAAAATTGTTTTAATTAAACAATAGTATGGCGAAATATAACCAAATATACAAACCTTTAAAATAGTTGAAAACTGTTATTAAATTAAAAGGAGTGGATGATTTTTTTACTAGGAATCATATTGAAATAATGTAGATACATTATAAGAAAAGGCATTTCATCCAAATACATTAAAGCACAAAACAAACATTTATTGAACAATTACTTCTTGTCAATAATTACATTATTATCAATAATGAGATGATAATAATATCCTGTGCGTAAAAGACAATCACAGACAAATATCCAGAATATAGATTAGTCAACTCAGCAAACAATGGATTTTAATTATTTAATGCGAAATGTACACCTGCTCTTAGAACTAAAAATTATTTGAAGAGATTATAGATAATTATTCAGATTAACATATTTCGGTAACAGATTGAGTATACTTAAAACTAAGAAAAAAATGTATAATAAAATTACGTTGGCTTTAACAAAAACATAGACTTATTCAATTTGAGCTTTATTGATTGAAAATTATAACAAGACTTACTAATTATATATATATGCATACAAAATTAAATAGTTTATTTATTGTGAAGTAACTCGATATCTAGAATTTTCGGTGATGAATCCATTTTAAGAAAATAAATTACGAATTTTATTTTACGAATACATACACACGCCCTTATATCGAAATTAGTAATTTCTCCGACCCTCCCTCATCCCTCAACCCTCATAATATATATATATATATGTATATATATTAAAATGTATTAATGACATGTGCGTTGTTGTATACAATCAACAAACTCACAAAAAGAAGGGTAACATTATAATATTTGGAATAAACGGGTTAAGCATTCGATATCAGTCCTAAGAAATCACGCCTATTTAGACGTATGGAAGAATTGTTGATAACTATTTGAAAAGATGATTCAGGATCAATTTTAATAAATAAAGGATAATAAAAAATGTATCCCTATGTATTAAAAACAAATTTTAGTTGTATATCTTTATGAAATTTCAAATTATTATCATTTTTCTAAAAATAATCTTTTCACTTTACTATAATGTTCATATATATGTAGTACAAGTATTAATGGCATACCATTACAATTACTTTGATATGATATGCGTCCGACTATCATATACATGATATTTACACGGACAAGTTTCAAATTGTGAGCGATTGTGGAAAATCAAAAAACTATCACTCTACAAACCATGAATATTATATTGTGTTATATTATTAGTTTTTAATATATTATGTATTGCCATTTTGTCTTGCAATGTTGGTTTGTATATGGTAAATTGGTATCTGATAAATTGTAATGTATGAACGGGTGGCAAAATGAACCCTTTGAATTATTTGAGTAATTTGTTGAAAAACCAGTGCTCGAAATAAGGATTTTTAACAAGTTGCCCGAGGGAAAAGTGTCTGGTTGCCCGAATTTAAATTTTGGTTGCCCGTAAACTATTATAGTAGTTCTAATTAAAAAAAGGATTTGTCGATGAATATTTCCTATATTTTAGCCCGATTGGACAATGAAAGGGTTGTTTTCCTTGGGGGGGGGGGGGGGGGGGGGTGCCCGTA